>CATIWM010122977.1:0-17448 GCA_949671775.1 Mallotus repandus | reverse complement strand
TACAAACAAGAGTTTCTAGGCTCACTCTTAAACCAAATCCCAAGTGTTTTAATGGCTAAACACTTAAACCAATTCCTTTAGAAATAAATCTCACTTCCCTTCTAATCTATCCCAAGACTTAGATGAAGTATAAATTCTATTTCTAACACACAACCAACTCTCACAACCAACTCTCACAAGAGTTAATGAAACAAATAATGAATAAATTGAAAGTTTGAGAGCTTTGATGAATGCTTAAGAGAGAATGAATGATAAACAAGTTTCTTAGCATTCAATAGAGCTCTTGGAGGTGTTTATATAGATAAACACTAAAAAATATAGCTGTTGGATGTATTAATTATGTCTCCAACGTCTATAAATGATTTTTGAATATTCTAGGACATTTTTGCAGCTTTATGGATGCTCACGATTGTGAGGAAGAGGTTCTGGCTCGTGAGGAGGAAAATACTAGCCGTTGCCTTTGAAACAAGTCAAAAATTCCCATTTTTTGCTGTCAGGTGTGTGCTCACAAGCGGCTCACGATCGTGGGCAGCGCTCGTGAGCATCACTGCCTAAAAGGCACAAAAAGGATGCTACAGGAGGTTGCTCGTGAGACGCTCGTGAAGGTGCTCGTGAGCGTCACTGAAGACTATCGAATTAGCCTTAGCTTTCTTCACAAAAGTTATAGATAATTGTCTTATCTTTCCATATCACTTTGAATCATCTCAATTGGAAATATGTAGCTCAAGATATTTCTCAAATACTAAGAGCTGCTCAACTTAAGATGAAAGCTGCATATGCTGACTTTGATTCAATATTTGCATATCCAAATGAACTTGGATTTTGACAAGTAAGCTCAATTTGGAAATCTTAAGATGTCTACTTCAAATATTAAGAAGATCACTTCCTCATTTTAGAGCTCTAAGAATGTTAAAATCTTCCTTGAATCTCGGAGGTCACATTAGCCCAAAAGCATGCTTAACTCTATTTTGCTTTGCATGATAGTCCTAGCTTATACACACTTAAACAAACATGTTAAATGCTCAAAACTAAAATTGTTAAGATCAAAATCAAGATTGATTATTGCTAAGGTCAACAACATAAATATTAATTTAATGTAATTTTTAAGTTCAACTAATAATTAAATGATAAATATTAATTAATTTAATTTGAACTCTTTTTGTTAAATTTTATGAAAATATCAAAAAAAGATAATTATAATACTACTTTTTTTTATAGAAAATATACTTTCAAATAAATTATCTACTCAACTTCTATTTATTAATTTTAAATTTATAAAAATATCTACTTTTATAACTATTTATATACTTTTTCTATTTTCATAAAATTTATTAATTTTAATTTTAATTATTTACTTATTAAATTTAATATAATAAGACTTATGAAAAATTATGTCATCTAATTTGATTTATATTAGATAAAATATAAGTATACCTAATTAAAATAGAAAATATATATTTTTAACAAAATTATCACTAAAATTTTAATTAATCTATTTTTTCAGAGATAAAATATAAATTAACATAATTAAAATAGGAAACATA
The DNA here is from genome assembly GCA_949671775.1 of Mallotus repandus. Classification (NCBI taxonomy): domain Eukaryota; kingdom Viridiplantae; phylum Streptophyta; class Magnoliopsida; order Malpighiales; family Euphorbiaceae; genus Mallotus; species Mallotus repandus. Next base: position 15,904 of record CATIWM010122977.1, on the reverse strand, counting down.
CTTTCGATTAAATTAGAATTATATGTTAATTAATTTCATTTTAATTAGAGATAAAATAGAATTTAACATAATTAGTGTACAAAGTATATTTTCAATTAAAATAGAATTACATTTTAATTAATTTAAATTAATTTAATTTGTTAGATATAAAGTAGAAGTTAACCTAATTAAAATAGAAAAAATTTATAATTATATTTTAATCAAATTAATTTTTATTAAAAAAATATAAGTCAATCTAATTAGAATAGAAAATATACTTTCAAATAAATGAGAATCTTTGTTAGAGATAAGATAGAAGTTAACAAAATTTAAATAGGAAACATATTTTCAGTTAAATTAGAATTATATTTTAGTTAATTCAATTTTTATTTGAGATAAAATAAAAGTTAACCTAATTAAAATAAAAAATAGATTTTTAATCAAATTAAATTATATTTTAATTAATTTAATTTTACTTTTATTAGAAAATAATTAAATTATCTAATTTTTATATCATAATGATTGAAAACTTTTTTACCGGTGCATTTATATAAATTATAGATATATATTGTTCATGGGTCTATCTGCAACATTAAAAATTATCACATTTATATATATATATACATTCATAGTTTGCAAATGATCATCTGTAGCATCTATCCTGCAGACGAGCAAAAATAATTTATATGTGTATATGTGTAAATCTATATATTAAGACCATACGCTATTATATATTTATATTGATCTCCTTCATTCACTTTTTTTTTTCTCTAGTTAACAAAAATAAATTTCTTGACTTTCTTCCTTCTTGTTAGTTCTTAATTTTATTTGATGATAGATCTCCTCTAGTTCTTAGATCTAGTTGGAGTTTGGTGTCTTGTTTGTTCTTTGAGACTGTGAAGTTAGAAGTATAATAAAAATACATTATTGTTGGAGGCAAGTTTTTCAATTAATTAAAATGATTCTTTTCTTCTTTTTGCTAAGAGATAATAATGTAATTAAAATATTTGTTTATGGTGCTTTCTCATTTTTGGTTATTTAATTTTTTTAATTATTACTATTCAGAATTGAAAAAATATAAAAATAAAAAAAAACAAAAGAAAAATTGTGGTAAAAATGAAAAAGAAGGACGTACTTGTAAATAAAAAGAAATAAATATATAATAAATAAAAAAGTGGGATATTTTTATTTATAAATTTTAAAAAGTACTCTTTTTTGTAAATTTTTCAAAATTTATATATAAATAAATAAATAAATTTAAATAGGTAAAAGTTATAAATTTCTCTAAATTTATAATGGTTACATGGATGGACTGTGTTATATAGATTTGAAATTTAGATTCTCATATAAATAATAAATGAATAATTAAGAGTTTTACTCATTTATATCTAATTTATGCCCACCAAATCCACCCATTTTGTCACCTCTACCCATAAGCCTTAGTAAAGCGGCTAGGAATGAAATGGAATTAGTTTATCAAACAACTTGGTCCCATGGTCTAGCGGTTAGGACATTGGACTCTGAATCCAGTAACCCGAGTTCAAATCTCGGTGGGACCTTTTTCTTATTATATTTCCTTTTACTTTTGAATTCTTTCCTTTTACTTTTGAATTCCTTATTACAAATTTGATTATGTTCTCTGCTCAGAGTACTGTTTCTTTGTGTAATCCATCCTTTTTTTTTTTATATATATTTCCCTTTACTATTGAATTCCTTATTACAAATTTGATTATGGATTGCAGAACTGTTGTGTTCTCTGTTCAGAGTACTGTTTCTTTGTGTAATCCATTACTAGAATACTATCTATACTATCAGAAGGTATCTTTTCAATGTCAATCACTAGTGTTCTGTCACTGCTTCCCTGATCCTACTCATTCCAATTTACAGTCTCAAAAGACCAACATCAGAACTAGGAACAAAAGGGGATGGACCAGTGTCAAGCAGTTGAAAATTTTTAACAGAAGTCGAGGGAAAAAAATTTGAAAAAGACAAATCATTCAACATGTTCATAGAAAATGCTTAACCGACGAGTACTTCAGAAGTCAAATTTACTCGAGCATATTCCTCTGTCCTAATTACTCCAAATAATAGCACAATTTCTTTCATGATAGAAGGACCGGCGAATTGGTTCCTCCATGGCATAAAATGCACCAATGAGAATATGCTAACAAGTAACAAGTATAGGCAATCTGACCACCCGATTTTCTTTTCAATTTTGAAAGACAATAGAAAAAAATAAAATTTTGCTTTTCAATTCCAATTGTGTTGTACATGAAGAATACAATTTTTCTACTATACAAGAGCGAGGACTACCTAAAAATTGTAAGCACAGCAGCCAGTAACAGACCAAAACAGTTCCGATTCTAATTTTAAGCATAACAGCCGATTGAAAAACTACCTGCTCAACTAATTTCTCTTGATTCTCTATAATAAAGACACATTTACATATCTGAAGGTAAAGAAACAGCACACTTACAAAGATCCTCCACACTCATATTTTATGAAATTTAAGAAAATACCCAGACATTTTCCATAGAGAAACTAATGATGCAATCATGCTGGGATGCAAAAGGAGGAGCTCAGAGTGGGAGGCATAACACAAACCAGATGAGGCCCAGGAGGATTGCTACTAATATTTGATTCATCAATATTTGGCAGTCCTAGTTGAGGAGGACGAACATAACCAGCTACCAGAGGCACACATAATAACGAGATAATTATCCTTGAACCTGTTATAAAGAACTCATTGTTAAATCTGCCACATAAATTGCAAATCAAATAATTTAATACAACTATGTAATTTTTTCAGGAAAATTCATGAATGAATCATTGTCATTTAAGAACCTTGCTTTGTGGAGAGTGAAACATGCCCTCTCTTCCTCCCTGCAATCATCCAATTTTCAGAATTTGCACTGACCTCATATAACACCTCACCCTGCTGCCCAGATCAAATAAAAAATTTATTTATTAATTTATTACCATGAATAAATAAAATTTACAGCATCCAACGGTCAAAGTACTCAAATAACTTGATGAAAAATTTGGTTCATTTATTAAAAAACAGCTTTCCTACATGCTCCTAAAATACAAATGAGTGGGCAAGAAGCCCCAAAAACAATTGTTCAACTACGGCAATGCAAAGGTAAGCTCCATATTTGCTAAATTCTGATTCTATTGCCAAGATAATTAAAAGTTAAATTGAGTTGAATGTCAGACACTGTTTTTAGTCGCCTGTGGTATCCATGGAAGTAGGGGTGGCCATGGTTCCGGAACCACCTGTTCCAGTTCATGAACTGGCGGTTCAATTCCAGTTCGGTTTGTCCGGTTCAACAAGCTAATTTTTTTTTTTAATTTTCCAATTTTGAACCGGAACCCCCAGTTCGGTTCTATAGAGGGATGAACCAGCCCTGAACTGGTCAACCCCTAGTTCTGAGCCGGTTTGAAACCGGTTCTGGTCCCAGTTTTGACCGGTCCGGTTCTGGGCCCAAACTGGCCTGTGGCCAGCCCTACATGGAAGACATGATGAAAAAAATATATGTTGATAACACGGACATCCATACTGCCTAAGCCAATTGCTGTTAAGCTTTGTTAAGTAAACTTTTAGGTTTACAAATGCCAACCAATTAATTCATAATCTTTTGACACATGATTGCTTTTCCTCTTCTTATAGAAACTTGAGACCACCAAATGGAGCATAAGGCTAAAGAGGGAAGAAGGGGGGAGGGGGCAAAGACCAAAATTAGAAATCAGAAGTTCACATGCCTAACACCAGTTCAAGTTCATGACCAAAAAAGTTCTAGGGACAACAGCAGAGGGATCCCAAGTCAACAGACCAATAGATATTTTCAGTGTCCTCATGGGAACTCCTGATCATAAAAGAAAAATGAATGAACAAGCAAAACACCCAATGAAAATGCTAAATCACATTGTGATGACATGATATGAACCAGGCTTTGAGGAAAGCCGAATCATTTCCATTGGATGTTAGAAAGATTCAAAAAGAAAAGGAAAGTGGGGAAATTATGGTACAAGGGGATACTTGAAACCTCCAGGAGTGTGCTGCAACTTATAATTGTTCTTAAATACTTACAGTGTGTTCGGAAATTTCATTGTCACTGAAATCCTTCAGCCTTTCAATTCTCCACTTCATGGTAATAAGTTGCCCAACTCTTAGGCTAGCTGATGGAAGAGAAAGAAAACCAACAGCGAGGCATGGGTCAAGCACAGGCTTTTGCAGGACAAGAGCACTCTGAAAGATCAAATCCTCCCTGGTAGCCTCAGGTCCAACTGATTCTACAGCAACAGGAGGATGTGCTCCAACTGTTCTCTTTCCCAAAATTCCATATCTGATATTTAATATGCTCTCTGGCTGCCGGGTCTCTGTATCCGTAAAACCAAAGAGTTTTTATGAAAAAGGATTTCCAGAAAAGGTGCCAAAAGTGGTTACAACTATTAGCAACATGCACAGACATAGGGCAAAGGGAAACAAAAAATGAAAAGGAAGAACTTAAATTTAAACTCTTTTGTTTAACGTTTTTTTGATAGGAAAACATTTTCTGCATTTTCTAATGTCTGAAAAACCAGGAGAAATTGGTAGATGGAAATTGTTTTCTTGATCTTCTCATTAAACACTAAAAAAGCCTTTATTTCTACACTTCTACAACTAAATTCCACAGTTCTAGGACTCACAAAAAGATAAGAACCCCAAAGGAGAACCGTGTAAACAAACACTAATTGGTATTGCCAGCTAGCATTGGCAATGATCAGTCATTCCAGCAGAGGTAAGGGGAACAATAACCAATGCAATTCTTCTCTTCTACTGAGTATATTAAATCCACGTGGAAAGACCTGAGTTCTCAGGAACCCAGTATTAAAATAGTCTTGTGCACTGCAAGAAAATTGCTTCTTTTTTTTTTTCAATGCGCTCTATGGTTCCATTTTTCATAGTATTGATTTTTTGAGAATATGCTTTCTGCAATTTTTTGATGTTTTGGTCTGCTTCAAAGTATTTTCTTTCCCAAGAAAGAAAAACAAGTCAATCTCATTGACTGAAATAGGTTTTTGACTGGCTGAAAATGCTTGGTGAAACTGTGTCCTATCTGCAACTTTCAGACTAATTACATTTATGTTCAAATACAGCGTAGGAAAATTGAGATTCAATGATGTCCAACAAACACCAGAAAATATTTTCCAATAATTGCAACCAAATATCAGACAATAAAACATTTTCCAGAAAGAAAAGTCATTTTCAGTGGAATAAACAGATCCCTGATATCACTAAACATTCCAATTGGTTATCAAAATCAAACAAGATAACCAGTTTTTTTTTCTTCATACATCTACAAAACAAACAAAAGAATTAATACAACCTATGAAAACAAACCTAAGTGAACATAATACGTAATTGAAAGAAAACTTTGGCATGTCACAGGGTGCTTTCAATTCCCAAAATGTTCTGCAATTCCTATTTCAAAATAAATGAGTTAGAGCAAACACCTGGCTCATAAGCACATGGCACCAAATTTGGTGGACTAAGAAATCAGATATCGAAATTTGATAATCACCAAATTGCTCAAGTCCAGAGGCTATCAGAAAAAGTCATCCTCCAGTAAAAATTTAAGTGTTCACCAAATGAAAACATATGGCCCAGAACCAGAAATCACAAAAACAAATTGACAAAATAATTAATGGAAAAACATGTTCTTTCATGATCCTGGAGACACATTTAACCTTAATATAGCCTAACATAACATTAAAATTAACAGAAAAAAAAAATCTATACCTTCAGTCATCTTTCCTAGGCAAATGCTGAACAAGATTCCTGCTTTAGAGGTTGGAGAAATCATAAGCGGAAAAAAGCTTGAAGTTGGTCTTCCATCACCTTGTCCGGTATGGACAAATCCATCTTGAAGTTCAAGCCAAGCATCAAATATGGTCAACGTGGCGTTCACTTGGGAGTGCAATATCACCTGTAAACAAAGATTGTAGACATTTAAACAAAATGAAAAGATCACAATAAACAATTTGTCAAAATTTTAGTCATTTGCATAGTATAAACTGTAAATCTCAAGAAAATCACTGAAAGAGTCTCTCTTGGATATGTTGCCACAAGTTTGAGAAGATGAGTAAGATAGGTTACCAAATATACAAGCCAATAATATGTGCATACCTGCAGAAGCAGGGTACCATCATTGCATTTATCCACAACACGTGTGCTCACATGGAAAGGGTCAGTGAAATGGACAGCAATAGTCCTGCATATCAAGGCAAGGTGATTTTAATAAGAACCCAGAGACTGCATAATAAGAAAAACATGGGGATGTCAAGAAAGAGATAATGCCTTTCAAATATCTGGTTGTGCGATACTCCAAATTCAAGTTTCAATGCTATTGTTCTCATACCATCCACAATGCTCTGTTTCTGAGGGGCAACTGCTCATTACAAACAATATATTATAGATAAGAAATAATTGGGCACAACAGAGAGCATAGCTAAAGCAAAGACAGAAACCAGAAGAGTACTTATAGCTATGATGACCTGAAGATGATCCTTTTGGAAGTGTATCACTGATAGCATGAATAGGAATCCAAAGAACAGAATTCACATTGCTTGCCCAATCAGGAAATTCTATCCTACCATCATGAAGACTTAATCGATCAAGTTGTTTATTAGCAGCCACAGAAAAATTATTTTGAGTTCTATCCAAATTTGCCAAGTCAGAAACACACTGTGATGTATTGGCACAACTCTCCATCTCGATAACATGTGACTCTTCAATCTTCAGACCTGGACCAGTGTCAATGTGCAAGACAGCACCTTTGAGAGAGTAGTCAATGGGCCGTACTATAATCCCAACACACTGAGTTTCATTTATTAGCAAAGCAGATGAAACAGCTGCAGTGAGATCAACCAGAGGTCTCGGCTTGAACACCTAAAAAAGAAAAGGCACCATTGGATGATTAATATGTGTGCATATGTCAGCTAAATGGATGACGATTTGAGCCTTAAGGAAGTTTGAAGGGTACCATTAAAGTTTCTTGGCAAAGCCATAGATATAAATAATCATGAATCCCAAAAATTTTATCCTCCATTTACTAAATATTTTTATGTTTCAATGGATCATGAGAAACACTACCTTCAAGATAGGCCTACTTGGTTTTTCATAACTCATAAAATCATCAGTATCTGCTGGGTCACCCTTGGAGAAACTATGTGATCTAACCCTCAATTGACCAATCTGCCCAGTGAGAACCCCCAAGATATAGGAACCTGGTTTGTGAGGCGGTAGAGCAAGGGAAATTGCATTCCTACCAGGCTTCAGCAGAGTGGCAGTAGAGCTCCTTAGTGCCTAAAATATCACATTAAACTTGAGTTATAAAAATGGAATAGCCTGTAGAATACCATTTGTTATGAAATTTCACAAATATCTTTAAATCCAGGAAAAGCATACCTTAGCACCTTCATCAGCATTAAATGTAGCCATCAAAGTGAGGCTAAATGAATCGAGAGTGATATCATCAGGAAAGCCACTCCAAACAGTTACACAGAGAGTGCCAGGATCCCCATCACATAACTCCAATGGAGGTCCAGGATTTCCAGAAAATGTAATTAATGATGAGACGTCTAATGGCACAGGATCCTTCATCTCACTGTGTGCAAGACGAACAACCTCTGCCTGAAAAGCCTGGCGCTCCTTGATTGAGAATAAATCTTTATCTAAAGATAGCAATCTGATGCATGAAGATAAGTAGGCAACTTGATCATTCAGCATCTTCTGACACTCGGCTAAATTTGGCAAGACATCAGCCAATAACTCCTGCCATCCTTCACCAGCATATAGGGCACAAACTTTTTCATATGACTTTGCAGCCAGATCAAAGTTTCCATGCCTGAAGCAAACAGCAGCTAGTTCACCATCCAGGACCACTCCATGTCTTTTCCACCAGGAACGATGGTAATTGTCAGCAGCACCTTTGGTCAGCTCAAGATATTTTTGCTGCCATGACAAAAATATAAACTTGATGAAGACAGGGAAAGTCGATTCAAACAGTAGGCAAAGTGACATCTGAAGATTGCTATCAGCAAAATGCAGCATCAAATTCTTCAGAAGAGATATTACTCCCATCACCCAACAGGTGTAGACAGCCACCATTCTATGGAGTCCAAATATTCAACAGTTATAAAATTCCTTTCCACATAGTCCAGCAAATCACCAAAGGAATGACACTCTTTAACATTTTAAAGCTTTTCTCTGTAAAGAAATCTATGATGATAAAATAACTATAACCCTCGCTATGCACAATTAAGGAAAAATTGCAAATTTAGTGTTTGAACTTTTCAATTTTTGCTATTTTGGTAGTCGTACTTTTTTTTTTTTGCAATAGTGTTTGTACTCATTAATTTTGTATCATTTCAGTGCTTCCGAACAATGAGCGGTGGTCTAAATGCCTTGTCAGCTCATGTGGGGCCCACCATTTGAACAGCTTGCATGCCACATCATCATCTGTATGGATAGGCTGTCATTTGTCTAAAATACCCCTTCATTATTGTTTAGTAAAGGAAAAATAAATCAAAAGAGAAATTTTACAGCAGAAGAAGAAGAGATCGAGAAACGGAGGAAGACATTAACAAGGAAGAAGAAGAAACAGCAAGGCTAGACTTTAGCTACTCAAAAGAATGAGATCTGTGAAGCTTTGTGGATGAAGCATTAAGCAGAGAAAAAGCGTCTACTTTGTGCATGTATCGACACACAAGACTGCCAGCTCCAGCCCCATTAAAACAACGTCGTTTTTTAGCACAAGGGGATGAGACAACAGAGACTGCAGTCTCAGAGGAAGGTGGAGAATGGGGTATAATGGGCTGTGACCATTGAAAATAGGTTGAACCTGCTGCTTTCACGTGAGTCCAGGAAAAAAGTTGAATTTGTTTGCAATAGAAGTGAAATGATGTGCTAAAGTAACTTATTTAACTAATGGTAATAAATTGAAGATTCAGCAAAGATAAATAATTCAAAATTATATCAATTACATCAAACATTTGAGGCTAACTCTTAGCATTAATGGCTCAACCATGGATGAGTAACTCATATCCAAAGCACAGAATGTCATAAGAAACTTGCATGAATCCTTCTATCCAGATTACTTTGCATAGACTAATAGCAACCTCCATATTCAACAACAAAACCTATCATACAATTAAGCCAACTAAAAGACTACTGCTTTCTGCGTTTTTTCATTTTTTGTTTTTTCCAGTTTTTAGATGAAATAACACATGCAAAAATTTGTTGATAACTTAGATTAGTTGATTGTACAGACATAACTTTCTCTAAGGTTACAATTTACAAACATCAATCAATCAATACCATATAAAATACACATCACCTGCTTAAACCATCAGCTAGCTTTTGCAGTCTAACCAATTACCAACAAAAAGCAGTTATTTTTAGCCTTGAAAAAGCAAATACAAAGCTAAACACAGCTTTTCCAGCTAGATCCATTAACTTTCACTTCTTAAGCTGAGTTAAAACTCACCCCTCTGTTTCTACTTAAAATTCATCCGGAAAAAAAAAGCCCAGATGGGGTTAGACATAGTGTAACTGTCTTCAACTAGAAAATTGAAGGTTTGATGGTCGCAATTCTAAGTCCGCAATGGCAAGGATGATGAGCATGGAGGAGATGGAGGGCAGCATGTAGGTCGGAGGAGGGAAAGAAATGGAGCTGGAACTCAACAAACAAGAAGTGGAGTGGGGAGGTAGAGGCTGAGAATAGTAGAAGAGAGCGGAAGAGTCAGAGATCGGAGGAAAACAAGGAACTAGGGAGAGGGGAGAAGCAAGAAGGGCAATGAGAGTGAAGGAAGATGTCATGGACAGAGCACAATAGAGGTGACAGCAACGGCGTTGCATCTTGCCCTATCCATGAGAGCAAGTAGGGGCATTTTTGATCAATTAGATATCTTGTATAGGTGACAAATGACATGTTTGCTTACACAGCAAAAAATGTCCCATACGTGATGAATCAGCAGTCCGACCACCACTCACCCGTCAGAAACACTTGATTGATGTAAAAATAAAGAGTTCATACATTTGATTGCAAAAAAAAAAAAAAAAAGTCCAACAACCAAAATAGCAAAAATTGAAAAGTTTAGACACTAATTATGCAATTTTTCCGCACAACTAATAAATGTATAGAAGCCCCCTAGGCACTGACTGAAAACAACTTTCATCAAGCACATACAACTTCTTCAAATTTATTACTGAGACTGATACTCCCATGTCAAGGTTACAAAAAAATTACACTTCTGTGGAAGCCCAAGATAAGCTTACAGACTCGAGGTTATTTCAGTCTTTCACATGGCACTGTAGTAACTACCAAGTTGGTTCTTTTTCTTAACCTTCTATTCTGTTAATTAAGATTTTTATAAAAAAAATTTCTTTGACCCTTTCTACGTGCAGCATCTAAATTTTCTAGGCCAGTAAATCTGAGGAGGTAACAGTACTTACTATAAATGGTATTACAGAGAATATCACAGCTAGGAAACCTAGTTTGAGGCATGCTTCCTCACCATTTTCTTGTTCACTTGGTCTTAGCTGTATGTTCTATCTCTTTGTTTCTTCTTTCATTTTAATGTTTTGCACATGAATTCAGAAATTTTTGCTGCTACCAGAAAACAAACCAGGCTATGAACATGATGGTAAGATTTACCTCCACCTACCTCCATCACCATTTCCTTCTAATAGATCCATGGCATCTTTGAAACTGTCTTAAGATTTACCTCCACAGAACCATCATCTTGGTTTCCATTAGACCACCAGAAGTTAAAAATTTAAGGCCACTTGGCATCCATGCATTTTTTATATAAACCAAATACCTTCAAAGCATGAGCATTGTTCAACAAGAATCATAGGCCAAAAATGGTGTAATATAATTGGAAAACAGAATTCATCAGAGGTGGTAAGTGGGCATGCTAATGGTGCAAGTGATTGAACAATTGCACAGGAATGATACTAAAATTCATTATTAGCCAGTCCAGTCTATTCTTCAGTTTAGAAGTGTAGTGAATTCTTGGTTTGGTTGAAAAATCAAATTTAAGCACAATAAGTTCTGCACTGATAGAAAGCATCAAAAAGAGAAATTTCTGGAATCAGAGTCATGAAAGCGTGTCTGTATATAGGATAAACTTCAATACCTCAAACTCCTCTACAGATGACAAGGATTTCCATAAAGCAGCATCAGAAATTGTATGCTGAAGAGCATGCTCAGCAGCAACATATATCTCAGCAAGTCTCATAGGTCGATCCATTGAGCCATCAAAATTGCCAGGTGAAGAGTTAGTTCGTGACATAGAAGGATTTGCTTTACGTAAGGGGGACATCCCTGGCAATGCATCTGGAGCTGATCTGTCAAATTACAAATCAAGCACATTATTGAAACACCTCAAGGAAAGATAAAGGGTTACTTAACATTAAAAAAAAATGAAAAAAAAAACTTGGAAAATGAAATAACCAATAGCAATACATTTTTTTTTTCAATTCTTGAATCCATTACCCATCAATCAAGCTTGGACGACCATCAAATATTTCAAACATGTTCCCAGCAGAAAGGGATGCCCTCCGCCTATTTGCCTCACGCAAAAGTACAGAAGGTTCAAGAGGCAATGGTTTCCTTTGAATGCCAAAGTGCTTAGTTCTAGGAGTTGCTTGAAGGATCACCTACACAGATATAAAAAAGCTTGTTCTGAATAACAAGAAGATAATATAAGTCCCATCCTAAACGCACAAACCATTTTTTTGGTGGCCAGTGGGTGTCAAGTTATAGCTATGTCATTAACGGCATTTAAATTCAATCACATGCATCAAATTTTATTTCATCTAGAAGTGCCAAATTCATGATTGTCACTCTCAACAACTAGGAGTTAAACAATTCATCATATAAAAGAAATCATAACAGCGTTGTAGTTAACTTTACACATAAACACCCTATTATCGTTTGATAACACAAGATTTGGTCGCAGCAACTCCAAATTTACCTTTTCCTTCACAAGCACCTGAGGAGACCCATCAGGTGGAACTGATGGCCAAACTGCAGGTTTGGGCCAAGGTAGCATGCTGAGTGAAGCACTGCTCAAAAGAAGAACATAATTGTCAAAGGCAGAGCAAATGAAAGAAATAGCAGAGCAAATGAAAGAAATATTGTGACTCGCAATGATACAACATTTTTTGGGGAAAAAAAAATGACACAGCACTTTGATATATGTATATAAAAATTTAAAATACATGACCAGGAAACCAAGTAAACAAACAATAAGTAGGTTTGCCCTTAAAGATTGGATTTTCACCTGTTGACTGGACTTCTTTCTATATCTGCTCCATGTCCAATTAAATATGCAAGCCTCATGAACTGTCAACACAGTAATTCATTATATTAAAAGACCTTACTATGAAACATAGAAAATAGAGAACCCAAAATTTTGTCATCCTTAGCTTGACAAAAATTTGCTCACTTGTTTTAGAAATGCAAAGGATAGTTGCATCAAAAAGACCAAAGAGAAACAGTTTACCTTAACTCGACATAGTGAATAAAGATCACCTTGTAGACGGTAAAATTCCTTTTCAATATCCGGTGCCACAGCTCCATCATTATAATTAGAAATGGTTGCATTAATTAAAGCCAAGCAAGCAGTTATTACCCAAACTTCTCGCAGGCAAAAAGGCAAAATACTCTAGGAAAATCAAGAGAAATTAGATTAGAAACAATATCATCCTAACAAATAAGGAATTCAGTATGAAATGACTATCATATACCTCATGCAGTGTGAGGGCCTTAGAGAAACTGATTACAAATGGATAACCCCTTGATGCAACCTCAAATGGCCGATTCAGCTTGAACAAAAGCTGCAATTCGGATGTAAAAATTTCAAAAAAAAAAAAAAAAGATCAAGAGAAATACAGTACAACGGCAATTGATAAGGAAACTCTCATGTGAATCTTAATAAGGAAAGCACTGTAACAACAGTAATGGCAGAGAATCCGTTATTTTATTGAGTGCACTGTGATCGTAGTACTCTAAGGCAATCCTAGCAAGCCAGCTTTGGCTTTTCAAATCCACTTAAACCCATGGCAACTAAAAGTTAGAACTATTGAAACATGCCCTACTTGAAACCTACAACTGTAGATTGTCTAAAATAGCTTGCAATACAATTAGCTTTATTTATGGGTGAGGGCATGTATTTGTGAGTCTTTGTATGCATTGCATCCAAAAATTCCCTAAGTGCATGTAGTCATACACAGACCAAGAGAGTTGAAAAAGAAAACACCAATATCAAATGACTTATTCAGGATTCACTTAAGCTGACATTTCAAAAGATCCTGTTTAAGCTCAGTGGAACCAAAATCCAACTAAGTGTATATAATATAACTTTCAGTCAATATAGTAGACTGAAATAATTAATGATACAGCCTGCTTGAGAAGGAAGCACGAATGGTATCTTTATAGGTAGATTTGAATAGTATATAAAGCAAATAGATAGAAATCTACCAGTTTCCTCTGGGATCTAATTATCCAATTGCATTTACTCCATATGCAAATGAGAATTTAAATAACTGACAGTTTTCCACACCTTTGACTGACAGGCAAAGAGATACTGCCTAAATTCAAATTCTCTGAAGGAGTCATCTTGAACAATTTGCGTCAATGGTTTGCTTCCAGGATTTAGCAGTGCTGCCTGATCATCGCCATGGTCTACTCCACCAAAGTCTCTCTGCCTCCCAGCCGTATTAACTGCATTATGTCAGAATAAATTATTGACCACATAGTCCAAGTAAGAAGCCTGTAGGGAAAAAACCTGTGCTGTCTATAAATAAGATCATGGAAGATAGAAGTAAATACAATTGGAAAGACAAAATATTCATCAAACTGTGAATTTCATCAAGAAAACAAATTTAAGGCCATTGAACAATAGTATCGAATACTCAGAGTGGCTTCATGCAAGAAGATCAATTTTTGCAACCATTTTCTTAGATTCCAACCTCTAATGAATGTGACTATCTATTAAATTTGTATCACAGCACCCATTGCTCCTCCCCTAAGGTAGCTGGCATATAATTCGCCATTTCACATCATCCACAACAAACAGCCATCTTCAGAACCTCTAGACTCAACTTTTGATAGAACTGTCAAAATAACATCAACAATTTATTTTGGTGGGTGAATGTTGATATGTGCACTTGAGTTCTTTTCTTATCCTCTTTGAGTTTTTTTTTTTAAACAATCTGACAGTTGAATAGTACTTGAAGATAATATTTGTTTGAATAAATAATATTCTTAAATTTTTATCTAAAACTAGTATTTTATAAATACACAACGTTTAATGTTTACACACTTCTCCCACATCTCCATTTCCTATATTTTAGATATGCGCACTGAAATCAATTTTCATGTTTCCAATGTTTCCATTCGCATTTCTGTGTCTGATTCTGTGCAGGCAATTATGAAAAAAAAAGGATGAACAAAACGATGAATAAGATTTTAAGTTTAGTCAAGGGGAAAAAAAAAAGCAATGAAGTTTAGAGTTTTAGTTTTATAAATACTTGCATTAAGTACCTGTTTCAAGATAGCAAAGTTCCAGTTCATCATATTCACGCAGTGCATCTTCATGCAGATGAGTCATCTCAAACATAAATGCCAGGCTTTCCTGAGAACAGAAGATACATGTAAAGAAAGAAGAAATCTCCAAAACTAGCTACAATAGAATGTTACAAGTAACTAGGCAATGAAAGGTAAATGGCTACAAGCAAAGGATTTGTTGAAGTAGAGTTTCACTATTTCATTATAGTCATTCATAAACATCAAGAAAGTAAAACTATGACAAGAGACCATCCCAAAAACATGCCATTCAAGATAAGAAATCTACATGAGAATAAACAAAGCAAAAATGGGAGTCAACAATTCTCATAGAAATCTGAAGTTATCCTTGTAACATTATCACCTTATATCACATTAGCTGGTTAAAGGAATTTGAGAAAAGAAATAACCTTCAGTATGAAAAAATTACAAAAGTTCCAAACCGGCATGAGGCGCTGTTCACTGAGCTTACGTATTTCATCCTCATAAAACTGTACACGCTTATCCAATGTAATTCTTACACACTCCATAATTTTGGATTCTAAATCTTCCCAAAAACTTGCTTCAGGGCCATGAAGATCAAATTTACAGCACCTGAGCATAGCACAAAGTTTAGAATAGAACAATCTCAGAAGATTAAAATGGAAGCCCATAAATCACAGAAAAAGCATTTTATAAAAAGAAACAGGAAAAAGGGAGGGAAATAAGTTGCTTGTAAAAGCACAATTATAAAGAAATGAGCGATTCCCAACATAATAAACTTTTAACTTTACAATTTCAATCAGGTAGCCAAAAGTATCATCTTTCAATTTTGACTTCTAGATAAACTAGTAAAGCAAAGATTTAAGGGGAAAAAAAAAAAAAAAGCCATTGAATGAAAGAATTGAAAGAAAGAAAAGAAAAAGGTGTCTTTCTTATGATGAAAGGACAAAGGACACAATTAGGTTGCAGTCCATGCACAAAGAAACTAAGATATCATGTACAATTTACTGAATGTACCACAGTTATTAAAGGCACATCAAGGTGTAATGGGTCCTGGGACCTAGGCGCTAGGTGCAATTATACGCCCTTGTGAATTGTGATATGAGACACAAAAAATTAAAAGAAAAAAAAAAACAATTAAAAGTAAGGACCAAAACAACTAAAAGCTTGTATAATAAAATAAGCTCAAATAATAAAACACTAAGACTAAAGAAAAAAAATACCAATATTTAGGTGACAAAAAATAAGAATGCAGCAAACAAAAAAATAAAAACTATCTTTTAAGAGTAGAAGGAAAAAGAAAAGAAAAGGATATAGAAGAAAAG
>CATIWM010122952.1:0-26944 GCA_949671775.1 Mallotus repandus | reverse complement strand
AAATGAGACCAAATCTTTCCAAGATATTATTTTCAATTTTATTAGTAATGTTTATAACATAATTTGATTGAATTAAACGCTATTTTGAATGGTTGGTTTTAAACGTCCATCTCGGGCTACGTGAGACGAGGTGTGACAATTTTGGTATGTCAGCAATTCATGGCTAAAGAGAATTCAAAGAAGGATAACCACCATATGTAGGAATTGAAGAGTTAGGGGACTGGTTGTAGCCGATATTGGCTTGGAATGGCTACTAAAAATTTACAAGTGCTAGAGTGTTGTGTTGAAAATGGTGATGACATGTAATTACAGTGTGATTTGCGAATCCATAAATTCGGCAAGTTTGCCTTTTGTGCCCTCATCCTTGCCAAGTTAGATGATAGGACTGTTATGGGTAGTAGGATGATGGGTTGCAGGGTGAAAAGGAGGCAAGTGTCGGAGCGGGAAGAAGAGGAGCTTTGTGATTGAAATTGGCTAAAAATGGTTCAGTGTGGCTTTTCATTAAAATTTCATAGGAAACTAAATGGCTATAAAGTTCATTGAAGCTTACCAGTTCTAGGTGAAGGGTGGGAGAAGAAATAAGTCACTGATATTTAGCACTAATGTTTCTGAAAATAGTGGCATTGAATTCTACCTAAAATATTCTTCAGCCAGCAGCAGCGAGTTAATCGACAATTAACTTGGCTCTGCGGAGATATTCTATGACTAACATATCATTTTTCTTGAGCTCTTATAACTCTATGTGTAGTTGGAGTTGTTTATTTTATGAAACAACTCCAAAAGTGGTTGTAAGGGCTATCCATACTGCTCGGGAGGAAGCGATTCCAACAACGTATGGAAAAATTTCTTTGGTTAAAGTAGATAGTATCCATGATAAGATCATTTGATCTTTTTTAAACTAAGTTTGGTATTTTGGATTAATAATAGGAGAAGGGGGATTATCATTGCTCATGATTGTTTATGGTGGTGGTGATGGTGGTGTGGTACCATCAATGTAACCAAGAAGTTCTTGTGAGTTGAGAAGAGGAATGATTTGTGTTTTTTAGGTGAGCTAGTTTCAAGAGGCTAGTTTAACAGAGAAATTGAGTTGAGTATTGGTAAAAGGAGTAGAGGAGGTAGAAACGGGAACTAGGTGAGTATCAATGTTGGAAGCCATGAAAACCAAATAGAAAAGAAGACAAGAATGCAGAAAAGAATAGCTAAGAAAATTAATTCAGCTCTGATACCATAATAAATATGATAAGGGAAGATAATATTTCATGTATATTGATTGATGAGTATAATACAAATATATATACATCAAGTATAAAGTGTTTGTATTGGAGTAGTACACTATTTTTTGAATAACAATAATACAGTAAATTACAAAAGTGAAATAAATTATTTTGTACTGTAATAATAAGAAATCTATATACAGTATAAAGATAATAAAAAGGAAGAGCAGTAGCCCTATCCTAAACTTTTCTCAACAACAGTTTTTTTTTCTTGAAACATAGAGAAAGCAAGAGAGGTTAATATTAATATTAATTCACTTGGGTTGTAAAACTACTATTCTGAAAAGAACATAGGGATGGGGAAAGGTATATTTAATGTTAAACTACTTAGTATTCATCAACTCTTACACATTACATTTTGAAGTGATTCATATATGTACATAATAATTTTCATGTATTTGTTCACAATTAAAGTAAAGGATCAATTCAATAAGTCTCATATTTACAGTTTGATTTTTGTGGCTTGGATCAAGAGTCAAGTTTTGAATGTATCTGTCAATAGTATGGGAATGTATACTCTTAAATTTCACACTAAAATAAGTTAGTACAAATCTCTACAAAACTAAGTAGAAACCACAATCATTAGTTTTATACAACGGTTAAATAGTTATATTACATACTGTAGTTAGTATGTCAATTGAACCTAACTCAGACTAATATATTTGCATAGTCTCAAACAATAAGAAAATAAATTCACTATTTATTAGGTGTAAATCGACTATAATTGCTAAAGGACTGAGTCACAGTTTAGTTTTTCCATCAAGACTATAGGCATTTGTTCTAAAGGTGAAATGGTCTGAATATGTGACATCAAGCTCTATTAGGAGAAAATTCTTATCTTTTATTTCTACATGTTTAAGTGTATTTTTCAATAAGGAATATAAGTTTACATAGTATTTACATAAAACTATTTTTGGTTATAAAATCACTTATTTACAATAGTAAAGGCTATCATTATGCCTTGAATTTCTCACTTGTTTTCTCCTCTAATTACTCACTCCAACACTTCCCCTCAAGTCGCTAATGTCCAACTTTTCTGGTGAGTCATAGACCACTCGGCTCAAGACAACTTTTGTGAGTACATCTGCTAACTGGTGATTAGAATTTACAAAAGGAAGTCAAATTATTTTTGCTTCAAGTTTTGATAAAGCGCCAATCTACTTCCATATGTTTTGTTCAATCATATTGAACCGGGTTGCAATCAATCTCTATAGTTGTCTTATTAACACAATATAAGTTCATTTAAGTCTTGGAAAGGTAACTGATTTTGCTTAATAACCTCCTCAACTAAAAAAGTTCACATAGCCCTCTCAAGATGCCTTTGACCTCGACTTTAACACTTGATAAAACAACAACCTTTTACTTTTTACTCATCCAATTAACTAGATTACGTCCTACAAAGGTAAAGTACTTGAATGTTAACTCTCTGTTCGAGTTATTTCCTGCCTAGTCGGCATCAATATATCCATCAATATTCAGAACGTGAGTCCCTTCCCTGGTGAAGATTTCAAGTATTGTAAAATCTGAAACACTGCCCTCATGTGATCTTCACTCGGATTATACATGAATTGGCTCATAAAACTTACATCATATGCAATATCTGATCTAGTATAGAATAAGTATATCGACTTACCACCAGCCATTGATACCTCTCTTTATTTATCGTTTGATTCTCATGGATCCTCATTCTATGGTTTTGAGCTATATATGTGTCTGCCGACTTACAATCAAGCATTCCGATTTCTACAAGTTGATCAAGTACATACTGTAATAACCCTTAATTTATTTATAAAAATAATATATGATACTATTGATGTTGGGTTGTTGTGCTATTGTTTTTCCATTGATGGGCTATTGATTTGTAATTGATTTGCTTGTTGTTTGGTAATTCAATTGTTATTGTTAATGTTTAGTTGTTGTCATTGATGTTGGGTTGTTGTTCCGTGGATTGGTTGTTGTCGAGTGAATGCAGTATTGTTGTGAGGTTATTGTGGGGTGTTAACTCATTTAATTGCCAGCAGTTATCTCAAGCCTTAATGTGGAAAGAATAAACTTAAATTTTTTCAAAAATACGGGGAGTAAAGTGGTAATTTTCCTTCTTCCTCTTCAGTTATATCTGGTAGACATGCGAAAATTCTAAAAAAGCCCATGAACTTCCCGATTTTCATTATAGCACCTGAATTTTTCTCTTCTCTGTTCACTTCCAATTAACACGAAATTCGAACCACAGATCATACTCAACATCCTCTACATGTTAATAGTTTTTATTTCACGAAATTTTGATTATATTTTATCAGTTTAAGCTCTAAAGTTTTAGCCTAAACTTTCCGGTGATGAATCACCATTTTCGGTGACCATGAGTTGCTGCAACCTTCACCATCCTACTCATCTTCTTTCCAGGAGTCTTTTGGTAGCAAATGTGCGTCTGATCTGTGTGGTTAAGAACTCGATCGGAGTATAATTGGTAATCTTTCTTTTTCTCTTTGATTTATTATTTTAAAGGTTGTTTGTGGAGTTTGAGATTATTATTGAGTTCCATACATTGCTTTGAATATGTTGATATACCTGATTTGTGCATAAGACATTTTCCGATGAGAAAATCCGGCGAGTTCCAACCGGATTCCGGTGAGAAATAGTGACCAACCTAAAAAATTCTGATTTTATTTTTAATAAATATTATAAATTATGAGGATTAATTTTCATAACTAGAGCTAGGCTTGATTCCTCATATATTTTGAATTAAAAATACCAAAAGTGTTTTAGTGAAAATTACTCTATTTCCATTTAAATAGTCTCAACTCACCAAAATAAATTCCCTTAACCTCAAATGTCATTTTAGGGGTGTTTTCGAGTTAGTTTTAGTGATTCATTGATTTTAATAATTTTTCTAAAATTTTTGGAAATTATTATGCATTTATTTGATATACATATATGTAAGTATATTTTAAAAAAAATTATTTATTATAGATAATACCGGAGCGGGAACTTTGGAGATTAGGCGGACGAGGACACATCAGCCGGCTCGCTCCAGTTATAAGTTAATATTTTAAAGTGTGTTAATTTTGATATTTAAGAAAATATTGAATTTTGAGATATTAATTGTGTTTCGAATATTATTGAGGTTATAATGTTGTTACCATGGTTTATATGAATATTTTATGGTAAGGTAATATAGGATAAATAACAATATTGTTATATTTATTTTATTATATCTTTCAGTTATATCATTCTTTAAAATTTTTTGCATTTTATTTATATAAGGAGTTTTTGAAAAATACTGGTAGAGCGGGCTACCTGATGGGTGCCATCAGGATCGTGTGCACGCTGGTATTAATCTTTAAGTTGGGTCCTTATTTGGATAAATATGAAAAAACTCGGTTGATGCATAGCTCTTAGGCATATGGTATGGAAAAAACTCAGTTAATGCATAGCTCTCGGGCATATAGTATGGAAAAAATTGGTTGATGCATAGCTCTCGAGTATATGGTAATGAAAGGCTCGGTTGATGCATAGCTCTTGGGCGTATTTGATTAATTATTTACTGGGGCTGGTAGCTCGGTTGATGCTTAGCTCTCGGGAACCGCCAGTAAATATTAGAATAAGTGACTAACTGTGGCTGGTAGCTCGATGGATGCCTAGCTCTCAGGAACCGGCAGTCATTTGGATTAAGTGAGCCAAGTGGCTATTAGATTTGTGGTTTAGGGTTCTACCATGAATTTTCCACTTCTAAATATCTTAAATAAAGGTTATTTTATTCCAAAAATGTTTACGGGATTTTATAAAATTCTTTTATGTTTACAAGTATGATTTTCATAAACTAATGGTTTTAAAATTAAATTATAAATAATATATTTCTATTAAATTACTTTTAACAAGGAGATTTTTGAAAGTCATGCATTTCTTTATATTAGTTTACTAAGTGAGGTCTGATTTTCCTCAATTATTTTTTAGGATCTTAGGAGTGTACTGTTAGATCTCCTCATGCCCCATTCATCCTTCACCGACTGCTTTATGTAGGTTATTATAATGTTATTAATATTTGTGGAATAATTTTAGTTAATTTAGACATCACAGTAGTTTGGAGGAATTATTATTATTAAATTTGCATTTATACTTGTATTACAGTGTGTTACGTATTCTATTTATATATATACTTAAGTTGAGATGTTGTGTTGTGGTGATGTCGGAGTTGTGGTGTTTGAGTGTATGCAATATGGGGAGTCTTATTACAATATGCAGGTTTTGGATTATTCTCATAATAGAGGAAACTCTGCCGAATTTTTGTTAAATATTTAAAGTGGATAATTTTACTATGAAAATTTCCTTTAGGCTTACTATGGGTTTCGGAAGCTTCCTGCTCTCCCATTCCTTAGTGCTG
This sequence comes from Mallotus repandus, assembly GCA_949671775.1. Lineage (NCBI taxonomy): Eukaryota > Viridiplantae > Streptophyta > Magnoliopsida > Malpighiales > Euphorbiaceae > Mallotus > Mallotus repandus. The sequence continues at coordinate 21,292 of CATIWM010122952.1, read as the reverse complement.
GTCACATGTCCATGGGGTTCGGGTTCCTTTGGGATAGAAATATACCTTGTTTTCACTGAGCTACTTCAAAGCCCAAGAAATATTTCATTCCCTAAGGTTCTTCATTTAAAATTCGCTTGATAAGTATTTTTGTAGGTTTGAGATTTCCTCTTTATCATCCTTTGTAATGATCATATTATCAACATAAATAATTAGGGTTATTATTTTTTTATCCGAGTTACTTTGTTTGAACCCATGCTTTCTCATTGTTAAGCTAACTGACCAAACCATGCTTTGGGAGATTCTTTTAGAACGTATAGTGCCTTCTGCAATTTACACACGCCTTTTACTCGTGATGAGGTAGTGAAGCCCCGTGGAGTATCCATGCATACTTCTTCCTTAAGATCCATATATAGAAAGGCATTCTTTATATCAAATTAATAAAAGGGCCAGTCTAGATTTGCCGCAAGAGATAACAAAATTCTTACTGTATTTAGTTATGCAACTATAAAGAATATCTCTTCTTAATCAATACTATGGATCTAAGTATACCATTTTTCTATAAGCCTCACCTTGTACCATTTTGTTAATACATCTGTATTATGTTTGATGGAGAATAACCACTTATATCCAATAGTTTCTTTCCCTTAGGTAATGGAACAAGAGGCCAAGTATTATTCTTTTGTAGGGCTGTCATCTCCTTAATTATTACTTGAGTCCATTTGGATCGTTCAATACTTCTTGTATAGTATGGGGAATAAACTCATCAGACATTATGCATAAAGATCTTCAAAGGTTTCAAGAGTCAGGGAGTTGATATATAATGAGCAATGTGGTAATTTCCCACCTTTTTTCATGGTCAGGTGAGTATCGACTTAGTGGCTTTCCTTGGTTATTTCTAAAAAGGAAATTTATGGCTAATAGAATCATCTAAAGCACTTAAAGGAGAAGGGCTCAAAATTCATACCTCAACAATATTCTCAAGAGATAAGTCATTTTATACTATGTAGGGGGTGGTCTCTCCATGTTCATGCTACGCTGACCATTTTGAGCTCCCTTCTGTTGACCTGGCATTATAATGGTTGACATTATCTTCTAAGTTTCCTTTCTCTGACCTAACATTATTATGCTTAGAATATTCAAGATGCTCCATCGTCCCTTTCGAGTTCCCTTCCTCTAACCTAACATTGTCATGCTCAGTATTATCTTTTGAGTTCCTTTCCTTTGACTTGACATTGTCATGCTCAACATTATCTTTCAAGTTCCCTTCTATTCCCTAGCTCTTCCAATTTTTAAATACCAAAGTTTTCTCTTCATTCAATGGCTCCCCTAAAGAGAGGAATGAGCAGCTTAGTTCAAAAGGAACATTTTTTATTCGAGAAAAGTTACATCCATAAAAGTATACATATGTCAAATAGTTGGGTCATAGCACAAATATCCCTTTTTATAAGCTTTATATCCCAAGAAAACACATCATACTGCAAAGAGATCAAGTTTTGATTGTTAATTTTTATGAAGATGAACATAGACCACCAAGCCCAATATTCAAGGAGGCATTATAAGAATTGAAGATAAGTGTACATGAAGGGCAAGAGCTTGAAGTGGAGTTTCAAATTCCAGGACATGAGAGGGCATTTTGTTCAATTGGTATACTGCAGTACAAACAGCATCTGTTGAGCATCGCCGATGTGCATGAGCCTCAATTAGAATTGCTCAGGCTGTTTCAAGTATATACCTATTTTTTATTCTGCAACACCATTCTACTGTGGTGTTTGAGAACATGAAGTTTTATAATGCAGGTTATAACTCTGAAAAGTATTGTTAGAACTCATGGTTGACATATTCTGCTCCATTATTCGATCCAAGAATCTGAAGTCGAGCTAAGAATTATGTCTTTATCATAGTATGAAATGGTTTGAATATGCAAAAAAACTTCATGTTTATGTTTCAGCAAATAAAGCCAAGTCATGCATGTATAATCATTATTAAATGTTACAAATCATTTAACACCAGAATTTTCTGAATTGGGAGTAGATCCCCAAACATCAGAATAAATTAATGCAAAAGGAGTGTCATATTTATTTGATTTATTAAGTCAGAAAAATTATGACTTTTTGCTTGAATACAAGTTTGATATCCCAATACTGACTCATTTGACTTTAAGAACATACTCAAGAACAAGTGCTTTAGGTAAATGAGTGACAATTATCCCAACCATTAGTGCCACAATTAAATTTTTTAGTCCTTGTTGCTCATTTGGTGCACAACCAAGGCTAAAGTCATCCATATAGTATAACCCCCGCTTTTACCATGACCAATAATCTCCTTCTGAGAATATCCTGATATAGACAAAAATTAGGATACATTAATGTACAACAATTTAACTCTTTGGTAGTTTGGCCTACAAACAAAAGTTTGTTTGAGAGAGAGAGAACTAATAAGGTATCCAGCAAAGAGAATGAAGGGAAAAGTACCACTTTTTCAACCCCTATATCTTGGTACATCTCACCATTAGCATTAGCAATACATGTTTATTTTCATTGATTAAATTCAACCAAGTCTTTTAGATCAAAGGTCATATAGTTAGCTGCTCCCGAATCGATAATCTAACCAGTTGAATTTCTCTATCTCGAGCAATATAAACCACAACCATCACTACCTTGACCATTAGGAGACTCTTTACTTAGCACTAGTGACTGTTGAGGTTCAGTGCTAGTAAATGTTGTTTGGCCAGTGCTTTCACTTGTATCAGCTTCTCGTTTCTTCTTTTCCTTTAGTTTGTGCCACCATTCGGGATACTCGTGCAGCTTAAAGTAAATTTCCCAAGCATATCTTGTATTTCCGCAGTGAGTATACCCTCCTTCCTCGGTTGGTCCTTTCCCTTTCTTCTTTCTATTGGTCATGGATGATGGGCCAGTCTTGGATATTTACAAGCCATGAGGTTAAGCCTTATACCCTTTATAAATCATCAAAACATTAGATATTGTCTTTGTGCCACGCAGCATAACAGCTTGCTAAATGTGTTGTCTTTGGCTTGTGCATAGGTGCTCAACTATAGGGAATTGTCGTATTTGCAGCACATCATCTTTGTTTAGTCGATTATCTAACCCATTTAGGAAGGTATAGACCTTATCTTCCAGTATGTTGGCATTGTAGATCTAGATATTTTCAGCACACTTCATTAGATTCAAACACCAAAAGTTTATTTCCCTCTATAATCCTTAGAGATTATTGTAATATGACTTGATGGATCGTCCAGCCTGTCATGCCCTTTTAACTCATATATTTTTGAGATGTTTGATCCATCAAGAAAGGTTATGATCATTGAATCTCATATATGTTTAACTATAGGATGTCAAATAAAATTGTTGATCAATGATGGATCCATAGAGTTTATTTGTCATCCCTTTAGAACAACGTTCTCTATTCTCCATTTTTTGAAGGTCATATATGCTTCTCGGGTTGTAAAATATCTCTAGTAATATACCCGAGTTTTTCCTTACCTGTAATGTACATCTCCATCACTTGAGACCATAGGGCTTAGTTGGTTCCGTCTATTCTTATGCCAATATGAGTATTGAAGGCATCATAGTTTGTGGTCACTAGGGTCTGAATTAGATTCTGAGAAAATGCTTTTGCATCTTGGTCGTAAGATTGACTATGATGGCAGCAGTGAATTTTTCACTGGATGCCACCAACTCTGTTTCTTCTTTCATAATTTCTGGTTTTCAGGTCCCTAAGATTACTGCTCTGATACCGTGACAGCAAGCTCTATTAGGAGCAAATTCTAATCTTTTATTTCTACATGTTCAAGTGTGTTTTTCAATATAGGATACAAGCTTATATAGTATGTACATAAAACTATTTTTTGTTATAAAATCACTAATTTTCAATAGTCTAGGCTACCATTATGTCTTTAATTTCTCACTGATTTTCTCCTCTAATTTCTCACTCCAATTCCTCTAGTTATTCACTCCAACAATATGTTGCTCGGCCGATGTTGCCTTTAGTGCCACCATGGGTTAACTTAGTTCAAGTTTTGGTGAGTCTCATGATTTGCCCTGTTAAGTTTGCGTCTCCCTCAGGGATGATCTCTGGCATGTCGAAGCTGAATTTGGAGAAACTGAAAGCAGTGTTGTCTATGGATGTTTGGTTTGTGTTGAAAGGAAAGGTAAACAAGAATAATAAGATCATGGTGACCGCCATGGCTGAGGCATGTTAAAAAGTTTCAAGATGCATGATTTTGGGGTGATGCCAACAACTAACTAATTTAGCACGTGCACGTAAAGTTGCTCCATTTTTTCTTTTATCATCAACTAAGCCACTTACCGTCAGTAAAGTAGTGGTTTAATAGTTACTTTACTCCAAATGTAGTACAAGGTGTACAATTCGAATACTTCCTTAATTTGTGAAATAAATCATGATACTTCAATTTAGAATTTTTTTTTTCCAAGTTCTTAATGTGGACCTAATAAACATAACTAAAATAAAAAAGAAAAAGGATTAAAAGTAAAAATTAAATTTTATTTTTTTCTACATCTATACCATCTTCCCGGTTAGTTTCTTCGTCAACTTCTTCCATTGACTTGCTCAACTAATGGTCAAGAGCTGTGGACCATGACAGATAACAAATAACAGGGATTAAAATATATATTTGAGGAATAAAAAATTTCACATTTTTCATTTTTCATAGTAAACAGAAATAATAAGATAATGATTTGCCCTGAAAGAGCCATGTTTAGGCGATTCAAGATGCAAGTGTGTGCAGTTGCAGGTATCCATGGAATTTGAGGGTGTGCATATTAATTATTAGCAGGCTTGAAGGAATCTACTGCTAGTAGATTTCGGACAAGAATTTTTGAACTGAGACATTAAAATAAAATGTATAAAGCAAACAGCACTGACTTCTTTGCCCCATCATATAGTGTATGAACCCACGACAACTAAGATTCAATGTTAAATCAGTACAAAAGCCTTTGGATAAAAAAAAAAACACTTTTTTATAGGAAAAATTAAGAAAAAAATAGTTAATTCGAGTCTAGTCAGTTTTGGATGGCGGTAGTTTGGAAAAGAAAAAAAAAAAAAAAAAAAAGCCTTTTCAAAGTAAGCTTTTATGTAACACATGACCCTTTAATGTATCACACTTTAGTTTAATGGTAAGGACTGAAGACTCTTCTTCCACTTTAGTTTAATGGTAAGGACTGAAGACTCTTCTTCCACTTTAGTCCAATATGGAGGAAATGGATGTAACATTGCTTTTTCTAAAAAAGTGATAACAACTTTATTAAATAAAAAAGGTGTATAAAAAAAGACAAGGATTAATATAACAGTCATTGTCAAAGTACATAATAATTCTGCATTATAAATCAAAAAATCTATAACAAAATAAGATAAATATATCAACACAACCATTATAATCTTAATAGCAGAAGCATTGCCTATGAAAGACAATCAAAATAGAAGAACACTTATATTTTAATTGACGGAAATGCAGAATTTCATTATAACGGCTACATTAATATCATTAAACGAAATGAATTAATCAGATACTTAATTATCGGATAAGTCGGACCAAAACATTAATATTTTCTGCAAATTGGTGGCTATCATACTCATCTTAACTTAGGTGGAACTCTTATGAAAAATCATTTGAATTTTGAGTAGATGAAGTCAAAAATACTACAATATTGATATAGATGTCTCCTTCAAAAATCCTAATAAAATGAATTCTTATAATTCAGGTTTTAAATGAATTTGGGTTGAATCCTATAAGAACCTTTTTAATTATATACATTGGTTCGGGTTGCGGGTACTCATTATTTTCATTAGCCCACCATTCTTCTTTTTTCCCGACAGGGGAATCAACGACAAATCTCCCAAAGCTTTTAATACGTCTCCATGATAGTGGAGCTGTTTATTTTTTTTAAAAGCAAAAGTACACAAAGCACCCAACAATAAATTAAATTAACATATTTTTTAATTTCATGAAGAATTAAAAGATTTAAATTATATTTGAAGTATTTTTTAAAAATCTTTAAATAGTTAGGTTGGTAGTAAATAATTTTATCATTGAATTAATATATATTTTATTAATGTTACATCACAAAAATTTACACAAACCTAAAATGATACCAAAAAAATGCAAGTTAAAATTTTTTTAAAAAAAAAAAATAATCACAAAATACTTTTTTTTTTCGTTTTTAATATTAGCGTTCAATGATCTAACAATAAGATGGATTTAAAATTGTTGAATTTCTTTTAGAATAAAACAATATTAAGTATTTTATATGTAAATATTAAATAATTATAGAATATTAATAAAATATATTTCAATCATCTAGCTATTGATCAATTATATATGTAGAGATTACTGCTGCCATATATATTTTCTTTGAAGCGTGAAGTGTTCCTACCAAAACATTATAAATTGTCCTTCAAAAAAACTGGTAGTCTATTAAAGGGGTGCTGCATGGAACACTTCCCATTAAATTAGTCTTGTTTACTTCATTCTTACATTCTTTTCCCCTATAATTTTTTTTTAATAACAATTTTTTATAGGAAATAAAAAGTATCTTAACTCCCATGTTTCCCATGTGGAAACTGATTAATTGTACTAAAATAACCCAAAAATCATAATCACTCTACAGTATATTTTAGAAAAGAGCATTAAATATATGCCTCCACAAACATTTTTAAATTAAATTATTTAAGTGTTTTATTTATGAATTATTTTCAAAAATATTTTTCTTGCAATTGTTTACTGATTATATATGCCCTTTCTTCCTTACACCGAATTCTAGAACCAACTATTTCTATCAATAATAACTAGTGTGTATCCCGTACGATGCGCAAAAAATTAATTTTTATAAATATTTTTTTACATGAAAAATTGTGATATATAATAATATGTATGAATTTTTTTTGTTAAATGTTTTGAAATTATTGAATGATGGTGATAAGGATGAATGAAATTTGGTAAAGAAAACATTTTGTTAGTGTATTAAATATAAATGTTAATAGTGAAAAAATGAACTATGCCTAATTTTCTTCTGACCTTCAAAGGGTCATGCTGCACACAATCATCACCTACAACACTCCAGTTTATTAGCAACAACAATATTACATCATCATCAACATTTCATGTCAATTTTTAATTAAAAAGCATTTTAAAACAATGACTCTCTGACACTTTTAACTTTTCTAACTCAAATAATATATTAACACAAAATTTAAACCACACGACATCAAAATAGAATCAGCAAACAACAGCTCACATGAAGCATACACATTCCCACATCTCACTAATAATATGGGGCGCCAAAATGATGAGAAAACAAAATTTAAAGCTAACCAAAGCAAAACATCAACTTACTACTATGATGCATCCCTTTTTGGCAATATTGAACATAGTCCTATTACATTAATATTATTTAGACATCGACACATTATGTTTCTCTTTTCTCTAAACTCCTTTTTTGAACATCATATACCACTTGGTTATTATTTGTTTTATATAGATATACATCTTAAATTCACATCCACACATTGTCATTGTCTTTTTCATGAATTTCTTCTTCATAAAACTTTTTTGTCAAATGATGTTAAAGGCTCTAAATATTATCTGCTGCTTAGACATGAATAACATAATGGATGGTCATTTATAGGATAGTATATTACAATACTCTATTTCAAGAGGCACTCAAAATCTATAACTCGTCTCACCTGAGGAAGAAGATGTGTGAACAGAGATATTCCCAATGTCATGATGTCAATGACAAAAATTCATATGGTCAAACCGATGCGAAAGAAGTAGCTCATGAAAGAAAATTATATCAAAGAAGATATGCTTTCACTGAATTGCTTGCATCTACCTTCAACTCTCTGCTTCTACTAAAAAAAATTCCCTCCCCTTGCCTCTCACTTTCAGGAACACTACTTGATAGAAAGGATAAGACGCAGCAACCAATTATCAACTCCTTTTCATAGCTTTGTCTCTTCAAAGCTTCTCAAGACCCTCAACTTTCCAATTCCAGTAACTTATGTAACTTAAATAAGTTAAATTCAAGGAACCCAAGATCATAATAATTCAACAACAAAAAGATGTAGCAACCAATTGTCAATTGCTTCTCATAGTTTTGTCTCTTCAAAGCTTTTCAAGACCCTCCACTTTCCAATTCCTATTACTTATGTAACTCAAATAAGTTAAATTCAAGGAACCCAAGATCATAATAATGCAACAATAATAAAGGACACCCATGAATCATAGAAAGTGCCACATGGCACAGCATGGCTCTAATACCATGACTTGGCACAATTGTTGCACTTAGTTTTTATATATTTACTAGATGTAAGCCCGCGCATTGCGCGGGTAATATAAAAATATAAATAAAAAATATTATGTAAAAATATTTTGATTTCTAAAAAAATTAAAAGATACAATTGAAAATGAAATTATATATTGTGTTTCAACTTATAAAAAAATTAAAATTTCTATTAAGTCACTTCTTCTCTTTTAATATGAAGAAATTGACAAATAATTAAAATATTTCATCTTTTATTAAACAATACTAATAGATCGGTCATGGCATTGCAATTATTATTTAGATTAAACAAAATCTTAAAATCCACTTTTTTAAAATAATGAAAAAAATAAAATTTTTTCGGCCGAGTTAATGAAAATGTTGGTCTACAAATTATGTTATCAATAAAAATTAATAGGCCACTACAATCTTGAAAAGCAAAAAGGCCATAAACCACATACACCATACAACACATTTTTGCTCAGCATTGCAATATAAAATAATGCCTCTGTGAAAATTACAGGACAAAGAGAGAGTAATTACAAGATTTCAGCTAATAAAGGACAATATTAATTTTTAATTACTACAATGCAACAAAGACATTAGATCAACCATTGATAAACAAATGGACGAATGTAATATTCATTTGCACAACAACGGTCAATAAATTAAATGTTTTAAAAATGAAATGACACACCCAAATAACTATTCAATTGAAAACAATGAAAAAAGATAAAATGCTCACAAAATTTTGGTGAAAAATTATGAATTTCAAGCCATACTTCTCCAAAACTTTCTCAAGGCCAACATCAGAAGGTATTGATGGGATCATGGGATCACCCCTGTAAAGAAAAGCAGTTTTTAATTGAGCTCTATATAATCCAAAATTCTAGGCAGCAAAGCATCAACTCCAAGTTTTGAAAGGAATCTAAGAGTTTATTTCTGAAATTGCTAAAATTGGCCTTTCAGGAATAAGAAGAGTAAAGAAATTAAAAATGAAGGGAAGTGGAGAAAAGGAACCGAAAAAGATAAGAAATGGAAGAAAATAAAGGAAGCTATAGAGGGAGAGGTTGTAATTGCAATGAAATTGACTTTTTGAGGAAGGAGAAGAGAAAAGAAACTAAAGTAAAGTGAAAACCATATAACAAAAAATTAAAAAAATGAAGAAATTAAAGAGAGGCTATAGGAAGAGAGGATGGAACATATATTTAATAGTTTTTCTTAAGAATAATTACAAATTTCTAAGTCAAATAACATAACAAATGATCATGCAAAAAAAAAAAAAACTTGACTTCGCCTTCACAATTTGATTCATCTCCATTTTGGATTTTCCAAAAACCACTTAATTACTCTTTGTTGTGTGACATATACCCCTTTTCTTTTTGATTGGAACTTTCCTTTGCCATCTAGCTTTTTTGGAAGCTAAATTTCTCAAAACTCTTAAATGATCATGTTCATACGTAAAATAACTTGAACTCTGCATTTCGCCTCTATCATAAACCGGACATTTAAGTCATAAGTTTTTAATATTTGCATGTAAAATGAAAAAGTCCAACATATGATACTATGCTTCTTTACCCTTCTCGCTGCAGCACAAAACATTGACCATGATGTTGTTACCTTCACCGAAGCATTTAAGTCCTATTATGAGCGATTTTAATCTTATATGATGATTGTTGTCTGTAAATTTGTTTTGTTTCTTACACAAGAAACATGTCTGCATGCAATGCTCAAGACCTTCTATAACTTTATTTTCTTCCTACCTTCAAATGGTCATAATCCACAAAATCATCACCTACGACACTTCAGTTTATTATCAACAACAATATTAGATTTTCATCGACATTTGATGTCAATTTTTTATTACATAGCGCTTCAACATATTCTCTCCAATGCTTTTAACTTTACAAACTCAAATAATATATTAACACAAAATTAAAACCACCCTATATCAAAACAGAAACACAAATGAACAGCACCAATGACAACGATATTACAACACTCAATTTCAAGATGTACTCAGAATCTATAAATGGTCTGACCTGAGCAAGAATTCAGAATCTGAAACTGATACAAAATAAGCGGCTAATGAAGGAATATTCTATCAAAGAACAAATCCCCCTACTGAATTACATACATTTGTCTTCAAATCTCTGCCTTCACTACAAAAATTGTGCTCTCTGTTGCCTGTCACTTTCAGCAGCACTGCTTGGTACAGATGATACGACACTGTAACCAATGCTCTACTACTTTTCATACCTTTCCTCCTTCAAAGCTTTTGAAGACTCTCCATGTTCCACTAAATGTAACTTATGTAACTGAAATAAATTAAATACACAGACAATTAAAAGAACCCAACATCATCATAATGCAACCACAATGAAGAACACCTACAAATCATAGAAAGTGCCATATGGCACTACATGACACTAATATCATGACTTGGCACAATTATTGCACTTAGTTTTTATATTTTTATACTAGCAGGTAGCCCACACGATGCGCGAAAGAGTAATTTTTGTAAATAATTTTTTATTTTAATATATAAAATAAAATTATATATAATAATATGTCAGAATTAATTGAATTCTATGAAATATTTTGAAATAATTGAATGAGGGTTTTTGCTAGAACTCCATTCTTTTCTCTTTAAAAAGAAGCTCTTTCCGCTTTTCATTCCTCATGTACTAACAATGAGAAGTAGCCTTTAGTCCTGATGCCAACCTTGAGTTTGGTTCCTATTGAAGAAGAGATGTCTATTCAAAAGACATTGAAAGAGTTAGATTCATATGGGGTCTATCCCACGACTGATGATTCAATTCATGAACATGCTGCTTATTTACACTCATTAAGATAATATTTAGTGCAAATAAATTATTAAAATTAGAAATATAATTAATAAAAAATACCAATTCTAAAATTAAAAAAAACAAAAATTAAAAATATAGTACATGGCTAAGTGGGTCAATTAAATTAGGCCAAAACAGTAAAGTACATAAAACACATTACACAAAAATTAACCCTATCCCATAACCATTAATGAGTTACCCATTAGTTGTTCTTCTTCATCAGTTTTAGATGTTTAACTTGCCAAATAAAACTTCTGCAACAATTAAAGAAATTCATTGATTACTATTTCCTCCCAAAAGGAAAAATCACAAAGACATGGAAATTCTATAGAAGCTAACCTCCAAGATACATCATCAGCAGCAAGTAACCAATCACCTTCCCTGTCATGATAAGCTAATCTATAGCTCCTTGAATTTTCTTCATTTGTTCAAGAACAGAGGCAAAACACAACAACATTAATTTATATATTATTTGAAAATTCGTAAGTTTCAAGAAATCTATAGCTACGGCTTACATATTCCAAACATGCCAAGCAAGGTTTCTTTAAGAGCCTGAAAAGAACCATAAAAACTGAGGTCAAATTTTCTCACTATAGCTACACATCAATCTTCTCCTTCACATAATTTGATGGATGTTTAAGCTTATATCAACAGACAAAAGCAACCAAATAAATAAATAAAATGTGGAGCATTAGGAACTTATCTAAACATAATAATTAATAGCCCAAGGTGGAGATTTCCAATTGCAACCCAGTCAGACTTAGCCAACTTCATTGGATTCTATTGTGTTCCAATAAGACATGCATATATATAGCCAATATCAAACACATGCAACTATCAATCTAGAGTTTGCAAGACAATAACACTAGCCAATAAAACATTACCGTGAACCTGTCTAAAAAGAGACAAAAAAAAAATTTTTTAAAGGAAAAAAAATCATACTTATTGATTCTACCCGCATACCAATTCAACCAACAATACATCCCAATTTTACAATGTTGCTTTTTCACTTTCAACTAAAATTCAATCAATGATACACTTCTAAAGATGCCCAAATATCACAACAAAATCACAAAGCAGAAAGTAAAATTCAATCAAAATAGTACCATCCAAGCACAGGTCTAAAGACCAAACGGGTCATAGAGGTAAAATTAGGCAAATTAAGAGAGTTCCTCAAAAGCCCATCATCCAAATGACCCTCCTTCAATTCTACTCCGGAGCAAAATATTCAAATTCAAAGCCTCAACTTTTTTTAAAACCTTAACATTTTTTCTGCATAAGTATAGCAAATTGTTAGATTGCAAGAGCTTCCATGGAGGAGAAGAGAGAAAAAGAGGACCTTGACCCTGATGCAGTGATAAAAGAAACCTTATTAGTTAGTTGCCCCTTCGTTGCATTGTGGGTGTTCTTGTGGAAAAAACCTAAAGGGGATGGTCGGAGAGTTGGGGATTGAAGGGCTTGCATGATGGTGCTCACGGCAACGGTGGTGGTGGTGGTGACAGTGGTGGTAGAGGAGATATCGAACTGATGGCGAAACAACGATGAGTTGGGAAAAGAATAAAAAAATAGAGAAATATTAAGTTAAAGGGGAAGAAGAAAAGAAAAAGACTTTGTAGAATGTGGAGAGTTGTGTCTCTTTGGTTACTTTATTATTAAAAAATAGCATACAGTAATCAACCGATGGGCTCTCAACATCTCTCACCTTCCCACACTGCTGCCAGGTGCCAAAAATTAAAGAACTTCTCTATGAAAACAACAAAATGGAAGCAACAATACAGAAAATCTATGAAGCTTCCAAAGTGCCACATGGCACTAAAAACATGACATGACTAAATTCTTAAACTTGGTTATTATATATTTTATATAGATAGATCAATACATTTTAGTTAATTTTGCTATAACTTAAACCTATATATATATATACTTTTTAGAGATAATATATGAAGGTACGTTCTTAAGATCGCTGAAGCTGATGCATAAAATTTTCAAAAGGGTAAAAGAAAAGCAAAAGAAAAGAAAAAATTCATATATAATTAAGAAGGTGAACAACTCTTAAAACTTGAACCATTAGTGCGACGATCTACCTAGAAACATAGTAGATGAACATTATAAGACACAAGGCTTACAGAAATTCTTGAAAATTACAGGTTATCTAGTCTAATTTATATTCACCATCACCACATAATAAATTCTACAGGTATCCTAGGATTTACGTGAGTGTGTGCGCACGTCGCGTAAATCTAGCACATTGGTCAACGTTTTCATGTGAGGATTGAAATAAATTAGACAAAATTTGTAATTCTCATTTCCTTAAAATTTGTACAAGCAGTACACAGGCATATATATGGAACAGAACATAAAGGAATAAAAATAGAAAAGAGACGTTGTGGCCCTAGAAGCAAAGAGATGTTGTATATGAATTATGGAAGGAGACGTTGGGCCTTTGACAATGAAAATGACGTGATCTTCACGTAAATTATAACAGACAGATTTTAGGACCTTGATTGGATTTGACTTTCTTCAGTAGTGACATTGGAGCTTCAGTATTTTGTAAGTGGCTCAGATGTGCAGTTGTTTATACCCTTTCTCAAGCTGGAGGGAACGATGAGGTGTACTCTAAGCTTGTTGCGAAAATTCTGAAACGGGGATGCGACTAAAGGTTTTGTGAGGACATCAGCTATTTGATGCATAGAGGGAATGTACCGAGTGATTAAGGCACCAATAGCAACTTTCTCACGGACAAAGTGGTAGTCGATTTCAATGTGTTTTGAGTGAGCATGGAAAACCGGATTAATTCTCATGTACAAAGCACTCTTGTTATCACAGAAAAGTTGGGGAGCTTGAGGTAGGCACACACCATTGTCACGCAATAAGAATTTAATCCAGACTAATTCAGTGGTGGTGGAAGCTAAAGCTCGATATTCTGCCTCAGTGCTGGAGCGAGAGACTGTGGGTTATTTCTTTGAGGACCAAGAGATGCAATTTTCCCTAAGAAAAATGCAAAAGCCAGTAGTGCTTCGTCTGGTTGTTGGACAGCCCGCCCAATCTGCATCACAGAAACCATAAAGAGATAAATTACTATGTTTGTGAATTAATAAACCAAAATCAATGGTGCCTTTAAGATATCTTAGGATGCGCTTCACTGCTTTCATATCACCCATTGTGAGATTTTGAAGAGATTGACACACTTTATTGATAGCATGAACTATGTCAGGTCTAGTGTAGGTTAAGTATTGCAATGCTCCCACTAGACTGCGATATTCAGTGGCATTTATAGCCTCCATATCACGAGGAGTTGGTTGCGCTTTGAGTGCCATTGGAGTTTTGTAGTGAGAGCTATTGAGTAAATTGGCACGTTGAAGTAATTCTTTAGCATATTGTCCTTGCAAGAGAGTGATGCCTTGGATTTCTTTGAACTTTAATTCCTAAGAAAAAATGCATTTCGCCAAGATCTTTAAGTGCAAATTCCGAGCTGAGTTTCTTAATAAGAAGCTGAATGAACGAGTCCTTGTTCCCTGTGAGCACAATGTCATCTACATAAACAAGCATTAGTATAGTTAAACAATTAGTGCATAAAATAAAAAGAGAAGGGTCAGCTATGCTGCAGATAAGGCCAAGATGGAGTAGACATTGGGATAGTCGATTGAACCAGGCTCTAGGAGCTTGCTTGGGTCCATAGAGAGATTTATTTAATTTGCAAACAAAATGTGGATAGTGAGGATCCTTGAACCCCGGTGGTTATTCCATGTAAACAGTCTTTTTGATATGACCATGAAGAAACGTGTTCTTGACATCAAGTTGTCGTAATTTCCAGTTTGATGTAGTGGCAATGCTAAGGATAACACGAATAGTGGTTGCCTTGACTACCGGACTGTATGTTTCCTCGTAGTCCAGGCCTTCAATTTGTGAGTATCCTTGAGCAGCTAGATGAGCCTTGTACCATTCTATCGTCCCATCTTCTTTAAATTTGATTCGAAAAATCCATTTAGACCCAATGATGTTTGTGTCAGATGGTTTTAGTACTAGTGTCCAGGTGTTGTTGGCATGAAGAGCTTGAAGTTCTTGATCCATGGCATCCTTCTAATGAGGTATATGTAGTGCTGCTTTGTATGATTGAGGAACATTGACATCACTGCAGGTAACAAGGGCCAAGTTGTTTCGTCTGTCTTGAGGTTGCCAAATTGGTTGGGCAAGAGCGGGATCCAGTTGAGGATTTTGGTGAAGTTGGGCACGAGATATCATGGGATGACCAAAAGAATGTCTTGCGGAGCCGAAGTCATTACCTGCAGAAGAAAAATCAAATGTCAGGTTATTACTCAAATTAGGAAGATCGGGGAGGTGACCAGAGGCAGATTCAGAGCTGTCAATGTTTGGCGAGTGCGCAGAATTGGTGCCAAAGCTGAGAACATCTGGGGATGTGAGGGAAGCCGAAGGTGGAGACGAAGAGAACATGGGAGTGGTCGGAACGGTGGACAGAGGTGGTGCGGAAGTGCTATGGTTGACCGGCACTGGGCATGAGGGATGTACCGAACAGCTTGGATTTTGTGAGATGAGTCAAAAATCATAGGACAAACTTGAAGTATGAGGCATTGGTATTGGGTTCCGTACGAGTGATGAGGCTGCTGAATTATTTAAAATATTTTCGTTAATTGTGAAGAGAATTTTCGATGATTTGAGGTACTGTGGGATCAATTTTTTAGTAAAGTGGGACATCAGGTGGGTAGGTTTTAGTGTTATTGTCGTCATTGTCAGTGAGTTGGACAGATGTGTTTTGATTTATTGAATTGATGGGTATGAGGGCCAAAGGTGATTGAGTGGCGATGAGGTGCTGGGTTGAGGGAGCAGAGGTGATGGGTAGGGACGTACTAGGTGCATGGTAAGGTAGTGCGGTGATGTAGTTAGGCAAGAAGGTGTGGGGACATAAGAAAAAAGTGGGTGATTTATTATTAATTGGAGAAAAAGTGGGTTTATCATTATTATTATTATTTAGGGAAGAAGTGGGTGGGTTATTGTTAATTGGAGAAAAAATGGGTTTATTATTATTATTATTATTATTATTATTATTAGAAGGTTGTGGTAAGCTGATGTTGTCGGTGCAAGGAGAATGGGTGCAGCTAGGGCCTAAAGGTGGGATGGCGATGCTTGATTCCCCTTTCTCAAAGCAAGATGCAGTCCTGGAGTGCCCTTTCTCAGATCTTTCATCCTGCACTAGTTCAACATTGTCAGGAAAAACAGTAATTTCTAATTCTCTTGGAGCAGTGTGAGTTTGAGACGAGTAAGGAAAATAAAATTCATCAAATATGACATGGCGAATATAAACTTTGTTAGTTACCGAATATAAACATCAATATCCTTTATGAATAGGACTATATCCGATGAAAATGTAAGGATATGATTTCTTTTCAAATTTATTTTTCTTGCCATGGTCCCGTAGATAAGGAAAACACCTATATCCAAAAATTCTTAAGATGCTATAATCAGGTTTATGACCAAAAAGTTTAAAATATGGGACTTCATGCCAAGGGAGTATGAAGGTAGGCAGTTAATTAAAAAGGCTGCAGTAAGAAAGGCATCAACCCAATATCTAGTTGGAATATGAGCTTGAAAAAGTAAGGTAAGACATGTTTTAACAATATGGCGATGTTTTCTTTCGGCAATACCATTTTATTGTGGTGTGTGTGGACAAGAGATTTGATGATGTATTCCATGGTTGGTTAAGTGAGTTTCAAAGGTGGTGGAGGTAGATTCTCCTCCACCATCACTTTGAAAATTTTTAATTTTCCATTCAAACATGTTTTCTACTTGTTTTTGAAATTTAACAAATATTTCAAAAAAATTAGATTTTTGTTTTAAAGGAAAAACCCAAGTATATCAAGTGCAATCATCTACAAGAATAACATAATATTTGAGTTTTGGCATGAAGGAACTAGAGCAGGGCCCCATAAATCATAATGTAATTTATCTAAAGGAAAATTATAAATTTTATTTGAAGAAGAAAGGGAAGTTTACAACTTTTTTCCATTTGATAGCTGACACAAATGATTTTTGGTTGTTCCCAACTAGCGATATTGATTAATTTTTTAGAATGTAAAGCTTTTAAAAAATTTGAATGTGGATGTCCCAAGCGTAAATGGTTTGTGAGACTCCTTTGTAAGCTGTAAAAGCTTTGTGATTGTTGTCTAGAGCATATAATCCATTATGCTAATGTCCTTTAGCAAGCACCTTTCCATGCCAAGACTTAACAAAAAAATGATTAGTATTAAATAGAACAGTACAAGCATTATCTGATGTGAGTTTAGCTACAGATATAAGGTTCTTTTTTATTTTAGGTACTACAAGGACATTTTTGAGACTAGTAACTCCATCATTTGATTCAATTTTACCTTCTCCAATGTGACTTATGTGCAAGTTTTCTCCATTACCAACAATAATAGAGTCATCTCCTTTATATTTAGAAATTTTTAAAAGTTTACCTGGATCATTTACAATATGTGTTGTGGCTCTAGAGTTAGCATAAAGATGGGGATCATCGCCTTGCGTTATGTTCATGGCAGCCAATGCTTTGTCCAATTGATCTTCCGGTTGAATGGAGTGATTAAAGCGACTCCAACACTCAATTGCAGAGTGATTATTTCTCCCACAAATTTGGCATACAATGGGTTCTTTATATTATTTGCCAATTTTATTGTCAGTTGTATTTTCATGAAGAAGTTTGTCATGATTATCATACCGGATTTTAGAGATTTGTCATGCTGCTGGATTGAATCCACGTCCAAGAGAGCTAAATCTGCCACCATGCCTTCCACGACCTCTACCTCTTTGGGTAAAATAAGCTTTGTCATGCCGAGGAGTGGATTCTTATTCAGTGGTAGGATTCAATTGTTCATGTGCTTGAAGAGCCATTACAAATTGATGGAATGTAGGATACGGTGGCTTTGTTAGCATGGTTGTGCGAAGTCTTGGTATTTCTGTCGAAGTCCCCTTGCGAGCTGAAAAACCTTCTTCGTTTCATCAAGTGGCTTTTTGATGGCTGCTAGACTATCACAAAGTTCTTTGAATTTTTTTATATATTCATCAATGGAGAGATTGCCTTTTTGTAAGGACATGAGGGTTTCATTCAAAATCATTTCTTTTTCTACCGTAGGGGGCCAAATTTGTTGTTCAATTGACATCCACACCTTAAAGGCTGAACTTACATCTTCAAGAGTGACTAGTACTTCAATCTTGATATTTTTCAGCAAGAAGGCGATGATGAGTCCATCATTGCTTTTCCACTTGACATAGTTGGAATTGATTTCAGTTTTATCATCTTTCATGATTTCTTTTGAGGGTTGGCTGCCTTCAACAAAATGATGATCCATGTTTATACTTTAGATAAGGGGCTCCATTTATGAGCACCAAAGGAGGTAGTTTCTATTGTCTAATTTTAGGGATGTTAGACTTGTGCATTAGTGAAGGGTTTAAAGAGAGAGATCAGGTTCATTCAAAGAAACGTTGGCCATGAGAATTGAATTGAAGGAGCTGTGTTCTAGCTCTGATACCATGAAATAAATTAGACAAAATTCGTACTTCTCATTTCCTTAAAATTTGTACAAGCAGTACACAAGCTTATATATGGAACAGAATATAAAGGAATAAAAATAGAAAAGGGACGTTGTGGCCCTGGAAGGAAAGAGACATTGTATGTGAATTATGGAAGGAGACGTTGGGCCTTTGACAATGAAAATAACGTGATCTTCATGTAAATGGTAATAGACAGATTTTAGGACCTTGATTGGATTTGACTTTCTTCAGTAGTGACGTTGGAGCTTGAGTATCTGGTAAGTGGCTCAGATGTGTAGTCGTTTATAAGGATGTATTCAACTACCCTGGAAAATGAAAGAGGAAGTAGCATACGTGTTCATCTTTAAAGAATCAGAAGCTTATGAAGATCAAAAGCTTGTATTTTGCGTTTGAATTGTTCTGAAAGTTCAATTAACAGAAGATGGCATTGGATACTGTAAATGCAAGTGAACAAGTGAAAATAGAGATGGAAAATGAAAATGGTTTTGATAGAAAATGTTGCTGAAACTTAAAATGAAAAATACACAGCTTGAAGAGTGAGGAACTCTTCGGCAGATAGATGAAAGAATTTTTTTTCTTTTTGCAAAACTGAAAACTTCTATACATTTCATTTGGTGACTGACATTTATACAAAAAAAGTTTCTAGAAGTCTCTATAAAATATCATCAACTACTTTTAGCAAAATACACCTAAACTTATGCCAACATATCCCTTAGTTTAAGGGTTAACATTACTTTATAAATACTACCAACAGCTAAAACAAAATATCTGTCACAAGTATAAAAAAGTTGATTTAAAGTTTCCTAGCAAAATCTCAATGCTTCAACACTCCTCCTTGAGATTCCTCTTGGACACTCCTAGAAGATCTCTCAAAATCTGAAATCTAGTAGCTGGCAATGACTTGGTGAATATATCTGTTAATGGCAGCTCAGACTTGCAATAAACTAGCTTAATTTTCCCTTCCTTCTCAGCTTCACGAATGGAATGAAACTTGACCCGTATATGCTTTGTCCTCCCATGTTGTACAAGATTTTCAGCAATTGAAATTGCTGATTTGTTATCAATCAGTAGCTCAATTGGATTGGATTGCTTCAGCTTAAAATCTTCAAGTAGTTTTCTAAGCCAAGTGGCTTGATTTGCAGCAGATGAAGCTGAGATATATTCTGCTTCTACCGTAGATTGAGCCACCACCACTTCTTCTTTTTTAAATCCAACAAAAAACACCTGAGCCAAATGAAAATGCATAACCAGAGGTGCTTCTTAAATCATCTATACACCCAGCCCAATCACTATTTACATAGCCAAAATAAAACCAATTCTCCACCAGCCTTGAACCAAATTCTATAGTCCATTGTTCCCTTAATATATCTAAGCACCCTCTTAGCTGCTCCAAGGTGCACATGACTTGGTGAACTCATAAATCTAGAAAGAAGAGCTATTGAGAACATTAAATCAGGTCTGGTTTCTGTCAAGTACAGCAGGCTACCAACCAGACTTCTAAAAATTGAGGGATCTAATAATTTCTCACCATCATCTTTTGAGAACTTCTCATTTAAGGCTAAAGGAGTAGCAACTGACTTACATGACTGCATTTGGAATTGTTTGAGAATATCAGCAGCATACTTCCTTTGGTAAATGAAAATTCCTGAGTTTGTTTGTGAAATTTCCATTTCAAGGAAGTAATGCATGAGCTCCAAATCAAACATCTCAAATTCATGCTCCATTTCAAGCTCAAAATCATGAACTAGCTTAGAGTCATTTCTTGTAACAAGAAGACCATTAACATATAGTGAAACAATAAGAAATTTGCATTCAAAATTCCCTTTCACATACAGAGTTGCTTCACTGCAGCTCCTCCTGAATCCATGAAGGATTAAATAATTATCAAATTTGCTATACCAAACTCTGGGAGCCTGCTTTCAATCGTAAAGAGCCTTTTTCAGTCTATATACCAAATTCTCCTTTTTAATCAGTTGAAATCCTTCAGGTTGAGTGATGTAGCGGAAGGTAGATAATTGCAAAAATCGTTGATTCAAATGAATACCGATTTGCAATCTTCAAAATACCCTATTGATTCTATCGAATTCTAGGGGATTTGGAGTAAACAAAGTCTATAATTTTTATTAGAAATCCAAAAGCCGTCCAAACAAGGTGAAAAATAAGCTTATATACCTAAAATAAACCCTAAATAAACTCCTAATAAAAAGAGGAAAAATTACTAAAATAGAAAAACAGCGATTTGAATGCCCAAACAATCGAATTTGGCCAAAATCCATAGGGCATCACAAGCGAATCTAGTGACTTTGAATCAATGGCCCAATTCCACCCAAATTAGCCACCGAAATCACTAAAATCGAACACTCGGAACTTTACTTTAATTATGAAACTGCCACTGCCTATCCAATTTGTCTAAGAACTCCAAAGCTTGTTCTTGGACCACATCATTCTTCCCTGGTGACAGAAAATTCGACCGCGAATTTGGCACAACATCATCATCCGAAGAATCACCAGTGAAAGGCATGAGATGCTTCACATTAAACACATCCGCAGTACGAACATGACTTGGCAGCTTCAAGCGATACGCATTAGGATTGATCTTTT
>CATIWM010122939.1:0-16471 GCA_949671775.1 Mallotus repandus | reverse complement strand
TGTGTTATCAAATCACTTTCAAAAGCTTTTAAAGATCACAGTCATGTATACATCAACTTTGAACATTTTGTGAATGTGTTTTCCCAAGAGTGAGCTTGCTCTAGTGGATAGGATGTAGTCTTGCTATAATGCTTTGCCTGACGCCCCTGAGGCTATATGGCACATTTTGATTGACCTTGCCTAATGCCCATGGGGCTACATGGCTTGTTTAGATTGACCTTTCTTGATGCCTCGGCTGCTATATGACACCTTTTAATTGACCTTGTATGATGCCCGTGAGGCTACATGGCTTGTTTAGATTGACCTTGTATGATGCCCGTGAGGCTAAAGGCTATATGGCACATTTTGATTGACCTTACTTGACGCCCACGAGGCTACATGGCCTGTTTAGATTGACCTTGCCTGATGCCCTAGAGTCTATATGGCACATTTTGATTGACCTTGCCTGACGCCCTAGAGGCTATATTATAGATTTTGATTGACCTTGCCTGATACATCAGAGGCTATATGGCACATTTGATTGACCTTGCATGACACCTTAGAGGCTATATGGCACATTTCAGTTGACCCTCGCCTGAAGCCGAAAGTGGCTATAAGACTCCTATCTTGTGTGACGAGATGGTTATTTCAGTATTTCACTTCTCGAGTTGTACCTCAAGGTCAACGGTGCATAAGACATAGTTTGTTAATTGAAGTGTCAACATTTCACCTCTCGGGTTATACGAGGTCGACGGTTCATAAAACGTAGTTTATTGATCGAAGCATCAACATTTTACCTCTCAGGTTGTACCCCGAGGTCTATAGTGCATAAGACATAGTTTGCTAAATGAAGCATCAACATTTCACCTCTCGGGTTGTACCCCAAGGTAGATGGTGCATAAGACATAGTTTACTAATCGAAGTATCAGTATTTCACCTCTTGAGTTATACCCCGAGGTCGACAGTGCATAAGACATAATTTATTTATCAAAGTATCAGTATTTCACCTCTCAGATTATATCCCAAGGTTGATGGTGCAGAGATATCTAATTGTTTATCTTTTTCATTGTTTTCATCTATGCTTTTTTCAAAAATCTTATTTCATTACTTGTATTTTGATTTTTAAAAAAGCAGGGGGCAAATTGTTGACAATTGGGTTTAGTCGGCCCACAAGCGAAGCCCAATGATGAAAGTCTAAGTAAAATAAGCTTGGAAATGCAAAGTCTAGCCTTTTCTCCCTTATTGGACCAATAGCCCAAAAAGAGCCTTATGCTGAGTTACTAAGACGGCGCTGACCTTTTTTTTATACAATGGAGAAAACCACATTCTGACGTAATTTTCTTTAGATTTTTGTGCAAAAAAATAGTTACTAGCATGGAGAAGAGGGGAGAGGTGGTTCCTAAGGCTATGGAATTAGTTTTGGGAGGAGAGAATAAAAAGGGAAGAAAACACAGAGAGTGGGGGAGGTTCCTGGTAGCAACTAGGTGGTGACTCCCATCTTCTACTCGGGCTATAAGCCCATATTGTATTTCTTAGTAGGCTCTAAGCCCGCACAGTATCGTGGTCACCGAACACTTGAGCACTCGCTGAACCCCGCCGCTTACACTATGTTAAAATATGCTTCATTTAATAAGTAGGAAATAGATAATGAAGCATATATACCAAAAGAAAGAAAATACTAAATGTTATAAAAAAAACCATACATTACATTGAATAGGGAGCTACTGAATACATTACTCGCACCTAATAGTGAAATGAGTGCATTAGGATGTCTTCATATTGAAATATAATCATAAAGTTAAAAATTACTAGAGACTTCTAAAAGCAATCTATCTGAGAAGCATCTTTAGCTAATAGGATAGATTAAGAAAATAACAGTAAAAACTACGACTGGAGCTGAATATGCAACAATAATCCAAGGGTATATACCTAAATGAAAATTGAGCTCCCACTAATGACTTGTGTAATAAGTTAAGAATAACAAGCTATTAAGGATAAGTAGGTTAAAGCAAGTCAGAGTAAACTTGGTCGAGAAAAATGAAAGAGGATTGAGATATCGCTATAAATAGTAGTATATATCTTATTTGAGGGAGTTAGGGCAAAATATAAATTTCAAAGTTCATATAAACTATAAACTAATAAGACTAAAAAGAATTGGTTTTTGTATATTATTGCTATCAAAGAATAATACAAGGTATATATATAGATACAAGTATATGAAACAAATCTTATCATTTGTAACTACTTCTACATTTTAAATATAACAGTATTATAAAAGTGAGTATGAGTTATCTATTAGTTACTAATACCCCCCGGCAAAACCAATGCCAAATTTTGTTGAAGACGAAGGAAAGAACACAAAGAAAGAAAATGAGGAGAAGGTAGTGGTTTGGTGTAAGCATCGACCACCTAATCCTTAAATGATAGAAAATGAACTTAAAACTCCTTGGAATCAACTTATTCTTTTATGAATTAGTAGTCAAGCTCGATAGTTTTGTGCTAGCATGAAAGAGAAGATTGGATAAGAGGTAGACTGCCCCAATATTATCACACTAAAGAGAAATAGGAGAGAAGGGTGAGTAACCAATTTCAGTAAGTAGGTATTTAAGCCAGAGAGCTTCAGAAAAAACATTAGCAAGTGCCTTATACTCACCTTTAGTAGATGATCTTGCAATGGTAAGCTACTTTTTAACATTCCATGACACTAAATTTTTGCCCAAGTAAATATTATAAGCACTTGTAAAGTGGCGATCATTCGGACAGCCACCCCAGTCATTATTGGCAAAGCAATGTAACTCCATATTAGAAGACTTGACAATAGAGAGACTATGAGAGATAGTGTGTTTATGATATCGAAGGAGTCTTTTGACTAATTTCCAATAAACATTAGTGGGTGAATGCATGAATTGACATAACTTATAAACAAAGAACGCTATGTTAGGGCTAGTAAGAGTAACATACTGAAGGGCACCCACCACTTGGCGATAAACATCGCCATTCTCTAAAGCAGTACCATCATATTTGGAAAAAGGTAGGGAACTCACCATGGGTGTAATTGAAGGCTTGGCATGACTCATGTTTTTTCTATCCAAGAGATCCACAATATATTTCTGCTACATCAAGAGAAGACCAGAACCAGTGTGGACCACTTTAATACCAAGAAAGAAATGTAAGGGTTCCAAGTCCTTTATAGGAAAGGCACCTTGCAATTGAGTAACAAATTGATCAATCATGAGTTAAGATGCCCCTATGATTATAATGTCATCAACATAAACTAGGATAAGTAGCTTGTTAGTGCTAACATGTTTAAAGAAGAGAGAAGTATCGACTATTGAATTAATAAAGCCAAAAAAGAGTAGAAAATTGCTCAGTTTAAGATACCAACTCTAAGGAGCTTGCTTGAGACTATAAAGTGACTGGTGAAGCATGCATACATGGTCTGGCTTGGTTTTTCTTGAAATTTGGTAGGTTGGCTCATGTATATATCCTCATCAAGATTGCCATGTAAGAATGCATTGGAAATATCAAGTTTTCGAATAGCCAAATGGAATTGTATTGCTATTGTGAGAATGATGTGAACAATGTTAACCTTGACAATAGGACTAAACGTATTAGTATAATTAATCCCTAGCTTTTGATGGTAGCCTTTACAACTAATCGAAATTTGTATCTGGAGATGGAGCCATCGTTTAATGCAGAAGACCCATTTTTTTCTAATAATATTGACATTTAGAGGCCAAGGAATAATGCTCTATGTACTAGTGTTAAGCAAAGCTTGAAATTCTTCAGACATGGCCTTCTTCCAAACATCATATTTATTTGTATGGCTAAAAGTGAGAGGTTTGGTTTGTAGAAAATTGATTTGGGTAGTCGGGTTTGGATATTTAGTAATATGGTGAGCATAGCGACGTGATATGGTTTTGTCATAAAGGACCATTGTATGGGTGCGGGTAACAGGATCAAGTGGAGGTGGATTAGAAGGAGTAGGTAAATGGTTATACTGACTCAGGTCAATAATTGAAGGAATCAAGGTAGGAGAGGTAGTAGCAGGAAGGTTAGTTGGTGGTGATGAGGTTACGGGAAGATTAGTTGGTGGTAATGAGGTTGTGGGAAGATTAGTTGGTGGCGATGAGGGTGCGGTTGAGGAGGATAAAGTTGGACTTAAAGTAGAAATAGAAGATGAAGAGAAAGATTTTAAGATAGGATGGGAAACAGTACCTGAAGAGAGTGGAAGTGGATTGATATGAGTTACCATAAACCAAGGAGTAGGATCAGGTGGATTATGAACTTATGCTTGTAAAACAGAATTCAAAAAATATGGAAAAGTAGATTAATAAAATTTTAAATGTCGCGAGATATAGACTTTTTGGAAGAAACATCTAGGCACCGATAACTAAAATGGAAAGGCGAGACACCAAGTTTGACATAACAAGTAGTACAAAAAGAAAACTTATTTTTATTATAAGCACGAAGTAAGGGAAAAATGACATAACCAAATATCTTGAAGTGATGATATTTTAGATGTGTTTTAAATAGACTAAAATGAGGACTTTATGTTTTAAAATTTTCGTGGGCAGTGAATTAATAATTAAAATGAAAGAATCAAAAGAAAAGTGCCAATATTTGAATAGAATATTGGCATGAGCTAATAATGTAAGTCTGGTGTCTACAACATGGCAAATTTTATGCTCAGCCACTTCATTATGTTTGTGAGTGTGAGGACAAGCAATTGGATGAAGAATGCCTTGAGTTTTAAGATATGTATGTAATGTGCAGTACTTGCCACCCAAAATGGATTGAACACTTTTAGTTTTAAGATTAAATTGTGTTTCCACTTGCTTTTGAAATAACTTAAGAACTTGAATCAGTTCACTGTAATTTTTAAGAGGAAAGTACCATGTGAAACAAGTATAATCATCAATGAATAAAAGAAAATAATGATGACTGTTGGAAGATAAATAAGGAGCAAGTCCCTATATGTTTGAGCCCACTAATTCAAAAGAAGAGCTACTATGATGCTCAATACAAGGTAAAGGAAATTTAGAAAGTTTGCTTTTAAGACAAGAAGAACAATCACAATTTTTAAATTTAGAGGAACATGGTAAATGAAAATCTAAAACAATTTTATTAATGATCTAAATATTCACATGACCAAGTCATGAATGCCAATCTTTGGACTTAACAACAGAGGACACAAAATGTACTTGAAAGGAAAATGGCCTTGGTAACTGATACAATCCATCTTTACTCTCTCCTCTGAGTAGTGTTTTATGTACTGCATGATCTTTAACAAGAAAATAGGAAGGGTGAAATTCACAAAAGCAATTTTTACCA
Source organism: Mallotus repandus (assembly GCA_949671775.1). Lineage (NCBI taxonomy): Eukaryota > Viridiplantae > Streptophyta > Magnoliopsida > Malpighiales > Euphorbiaceae > Mallotus > Mallotus repandus. The sequence continues at coordinate 11,158 of CATIWM010122939.1, read as the reverse complement.
TTAGTAAATTTATGAACAGATAAGAGAGGTTTTATGATTTGAAGAATATACAAAATATCATTAACATGAAGTGAATGATGGGAAGAAGAAATAGTATAAGAGCCAGTGTAAAGAATTGGCAAACCTTGCCCATTAGCGACATGGAGCTAATCCTGACAATAGTAGTCATTATTGATAGAGAATCCTAATATATTAGGCACTACATGATAAGAAGCACCGATGTCGGCATACCAAGGCAGAGCCGATGTCGAAGAAAGAGGAAAAGGTAAAACCATATTAACTTGAGATTGATTCCTTGGAGTGGAGGAGAAATAATTACTATAGTATGGTGGTTGCATGTGATAACATTTGTGACATCTGTTAGCAGTATGATTATGGAAGCCATAAATCTAGCAACAAACTTTGGATGAAGAAAAATGAGAGCCAGTTCGGGAACTAACTTCAATTAGCCTTGGGGTTGGTAGTAGGGTTGGTAGTAATGAAGCTTTAGTAGCTAGATGGGCAACCAGGTGCTCTTGACAAGAATCTTATATGCTATAAGTTGGCCGTGTAATTCATGAAAAGAGACGGGCTCAGGCTGAAGGTTTAAAGCAGTGATAATGGGATGAAACTCACTCCCAATGTTTCTGTAAATAACAACATTAAACTCAGCCATAAAGAGAGGCCAACCAGTTGTAACTAATTCATCCACTATAGCCTTGGCCTTCTAGAGAAATTGAGAGATGGTAAGATCATTTTTCTTGAATTCTTGGAGATCAATATGAAATTGCAGTTGATGATTTTAAGAAATGGAGCCAAAAGCATTATTGAGGGTAGTCCAGACTTGATATGAGGATTTGAGACCAATAACATAAGGAAAAATATCTTCAAAAAGAGAGGAAAGGATCCATGACTTTAGCATTTGATCTTCGTTGAAAAATTCCATATATGTAGGATTAGGAATAAAAGTAGGAGGTGTATTTTCTATCATAAGTGTTCTTGAAGCTTCATATACTGATCCATCAATAAAAGACATTAAGTTTTGGTAATTAAGTAAGGGTATGAATTGGGTTTTCCAAGCAAGATAGTTTGTATGTTTTAGTTTTATGGCAAAAGTGTAAGCAGTAGTGATGTTTGGGTGAGGTGCAGTAGGTGTGGAATTCATTAAGGAAGAAAAAGATGCGAGTGAGGTGGAGGAGGAAGAAATTGAGTAGTTTCGGTGGCCATGGTAGGCTCTGATACCATGTAAACTAATAAGACTAAAAGAATTAGTTTTTGTATATTATTACTGTCAAAGAATAATAAAAAGTATATATAGATACAAGTATATAAAACTAATCTTATAATTAGTAACTACTTCTACGTTTCAAATATAATAGTATTACAAAAGTGAGCGTGAGTTATCTATTAGTTGCTAATATAAACTATGACATCCATATCTGATTAAATTAAACACATCGATTAGGTAATTTAGATAATTACAAGGAAAAAGGTGATGTGGTATATATCCAAAGAATGTTCTCACTTTAATTGCCATATTATCATATCTCAACCAGGATCTATGAATGTTTGATACCAAAAAGACATAAATTAAAATATTGTACCCAAATTAAAACAAAATAAAATTTGGGGACTACTTGTATTTAACCCTATATTAACTTAGGTGAAGTGAAAAAAGATGTGACCAATATTCTTGGAATATTCTTTCTTCGATCACCAAATCATCAAAATTTAATTAATCGACTGAACTTTGATATGTAAACAAAAGTTTGATAATTTATGAAAGAGATTGAAATTAAATAGCTAAACTGCAATACGATAAAAATTTGAATACTAATGAGTGCATTCAACCTGTTTTATTTAATTCACAACTCTATACTTATTTTTATTAATTCATATATAAATTTTGATGATAAATTTAGAAAACACCCAAGTCTTATATGCATATCAATTTTTTTTACAATATGGTTCCATGGAGAGGAGATTTTATGCTCAAGACCTTCTTCCACCATCTAAGGAATAAAGGGTCGTTAGGTTTGTTAGTTATGCGAGTGCTTTTGTATTCAATAGGCTGCTCCTCAGAGAAGTAAGACTTTCATAACAACCCAGACATCACTGGTTGTATGTAAGCTATATGATTTATTTATTTATTTTTTATATCGAGTTAGTTATGGGTAGAAGGTTCTAGTATACATAGAGAACAAGCAAAATACTTGTATATATGTAACCATATTCTTTCATTCTTGAGTAGTGAAAAATATCCTTTCACCCATAATTTTTTTCTTCAAAACATATTACTCTGTTTAGCTCTATTTTTGCACATGGTATCAGAGCAAATAATCATTTCTTAATGGAAGCTAATCACAACTATAATGTTGATCCATCTTTCTTATATAGCTCATATCATCCGGGGATGGTTCTTGTTTCAGCTTCATTGAATGAGCTTAACTACTTATCCTTGAGTAGATCTATGAGAATTGCTCTAGAAGAAAAAATTAAACTCGGTTTCATTAATGGAAGAATTATGATGAAGGATAGAGTTTGAACAATAGAAATGTGTTGATTACATGGTGACTTCCTGGATCCTCAATTCGATATTAAAAGATATTATTGAAGCCTTCCTTTATACTGCCTCAACAAAACAATTGTGGGATGAATTACAATTGTGGGATCAAGGTAACCAAGTGAATTTCCTTGGCCTAGAAAATTATACGGATAATATTCTTATGAACCATACTTTGCACATTACATTGACATAGGGGATTTATTAAGACCTGGCACATAGATACTTGATACAAGTGCATCCAACCATATTTTTACTGAAATTTTTTTTTGATGAATTAAAATTTTCAAGCCTTTTATCCCTCTATTTACCAGATAAAACAATTAAATTTGTGAAACAAATCAGAATAGTTAACATGTCCCCTGATTTGAAACTTCAACACACTTTTTATATGCCAAATTTTAAATTTAATCTACTATCTATCAGTAAATTTGCAAAAATAACTCAACTTAAATTTGTCTTTTTACCCAATCATTGTTTGATGCAGTACCTACAGAGTGACAAGATTTTGGCAATAGGCAGATTGATCGGAAACTTATACATAGTTGATAATAAATTTTTTCAATGTAAAGGCAATGTTTCCTGGATAAATTATCTTCAGTCTTGTCTTCAAGTGCATTTGGTTAAAGAAAGTAATTCTCATTTGAAAATTTTTGAAATTGAATTATGGCACAAATGTGTTGGGCATGTATCTTTGAATGCTTTAAAGCATATTAAATTTTTGTCTCATTTCATGATCAAAATTTGCAAATTTGTGATGTTTTTTATAAAGCAAAGCAACTTAGACTACCTTTTACACCTAGTATCCAAATAGCTACCCAACCATTTGTTATTGCACCTTGATTTGTGGGAGCCCTATAAGAAGCCATCTTTAGACGGTACCCAATTTGTTTTAATCATTCTTGATGACCATACTAGAGCCACGTGGACCTTTTTATTGAAAAACAAAACACAAACCACTCAAACTTTCATTCAATTCTTCAATTTGCAACCAATTCAACACCAAAATTAAAACAGTTTGAACTGATAATTGTGTTGAATTCACTAACCATGATTTCATGATAATGGAATTATTCATCAAAAAAGTTGTGCATATACACCCCAACAAAACGGAAGAGTTGAGAGAAAACACAAACACCTTTTGGAAGTTGCTAGACCACTAATGTTTGAATATACTCCCCTTAAAAAGTTTTGAGGTTATTCAATTCTTATGGCCACTTACATCATAAACCGACTCCCAACCAAAGTCTTAAAGTGCACATCACCTTTTTACGCATTACACCATAAAAACCCGATTATTCACATATAAAAACCTTTGGTTGCTTATGCTATATAACAAATACACAACCCCATAATCACAAATTTGACAAATGAGCTTTCCAATGCTTTTTTTGGGAATACAATTCAGGTAAAAAAAAGGTTTCAAAGTTTATGATTTAAAAACACATAAAATTTTTATTTCAAAATATGTCATTTTCAATGAAATTTTTTTCCCTTTCTAAAACAAGTCTTGTCATGATCCAACATATATTACCCCACTAATTCCTAAACCCATTTAAGAATAACCACAAGAACCTTTAGAAATTTAAGAAATTGAAAATCACTTGCCTAATGACTTTGTTCCGATAATATTCCTAACATTTCTGAAATTTCTCATATTCCCACTAGACATAGCTCTAGGATAAGAGCTAAACCTACTTGGTTAAGTGACTATATGACTAGTTTTATAAATTCTAGCAATCTGCCTATTGACTCAATCAAGTACCTACAAGTTCACCTTACATACCACCAACTTTTCCTTACCATTGTTCTCTAAATTTATTCTCTCAGTACACCTCATTCTTGGTAAATGTATCAGCTATTCATAAGCTAATGACTTACAAAGAAGCTAGTGTTTATATAGAATGGGTTAATGCAATGAACCAAGAGCTACAAGCTTTGGAGAAGAATCATACATGGGAACTAACTCAGTTACCTGTTGAAAAGAAAGCCATAGGCTCAAAATGGGTCTACAAAATCAAGATCAATCCTGATGGAAGTATAGATCAAGATTAAAGTTAGTTGCTAAGGGTTTTCACCTAGTAGAAGGAGTTGACTACCTAGATAGCTTCTCACCGGTTGCTAAAATAGTAACTATGCACATTTTTCTTGTTGTGGCAACTATAACTTCTTGGCCAATACATCAATTAGAAATTAATAATGCTTTCCTACATAGACATTTAGAGGATGAAATCTATATAATGCCACTAAAAGGCTATGATAAAGCCAAAGAATGAGAGGCATATCACCTAAAAAGGTCATTATATGGGCTTAAACAAGCCTCTAGACAATGGAATTAAGAGTTTTCAAATAAATTATAGGTCATGGTTTTTCTTAATCGTCCCATAATCATTGTCTCTTCATTATGAAATCTTAAGATTCATTCATGGCTTTATTAGTATATGTAGATGATATGCAGATTATAAGGACTTCATAAAATGAAATTATCACGATGAAATGGTATTTGGACTCAATTTTTACCATTAAAGATCTGGGATATGCCAATTATTTCCTTGGTTTAGAAATTACAAGAAATGATGTTGGGACTACGACTAATCAAAAAAAGTTTATTTTGGATATTTTGTCAGATGCAGGTGTATTGGGAGCAAAACTGACATTTACTCCTCCAAAAGGCGTTAAACTTATTCCAAACCAAGGACCTCCACTTCTTGAACTAGAGAAGTATCGAAGGCTTACAGGAAGATTATTATATCTTACAATAAGTTAACAAGATATCATTTATCTTGTGTAATAATTGAGTCATTTTGTTAATTCTCCATGTCAAGGGTACTGGGAAGCAGCTATCCATTTACTCTTATATTTGAAAGGCAACCCTTCTATGAGATTATTCTATCCTTCTAATAATTCTCTTATTCTTGAGGCTTTTAACGATGCTAATTAGACATGCTGTCTAGAATCATGGAAATCATTAACAGGTGTTTGTATTTTCTTGGGCAAAGCTCAAATCTATTGGAAAACTAAGAAGAAAACATTTGTTTCATCTTCAGCTGAGGCAAAATATTAGAGTTTAGCATTTATTGTATATGAACTTCAATGGATCTTTTATGTTTTATAGGATTTTGGAGTTAAAATTCAACTTCCATTCAACTGTGGTGTGATAATAAGGTTGTAATTCATATTAATGCCAATCCCGTTTATCATGAAAAGGCCAAGCACTTAGACATTAACTGTTATATAGTGAGGGAGCTGTATAAAAAAGGCTTTATAAGTCTGCATCATATTTCTTCACTTCATCAGATTGCCAACATTTTTACTAAATCATTAGCTAGACCATAATTTTCTCATCTTACTTCTAAGTTGGGTTTGTTTGATCTTCATCAACCTCCAACTTGAGGGGGATATATTAGTTATACGAGTATTTTTGTATTTAGTAGGCTGCTCCTCAAAGAACTGATGTAACACCCCACCCCTCCAGTACCACCACATAACATCATATTATTGATGATAGTACTATCAGAGAGTAGCGTTACCTCAACAACTAACTAACTAACTAACTTCACCTTACTATCAACAAGATATCTATAGAATTGTAAATAGCATAATTATACATATAATAACTAACTCCTAAAAAAAATTATACGATGGCAAGTAGTATTTGATGTCTTAACTTAAAATAAATATATACATGGTAAGGTGTCATGACACCTAAGTACTAACAACCTTAATACAATACATGAGTCTGGGTTATATAAAAATACATGAGTACAGGTTAATGACCCTCTCTCTAGCACCTCCCTCAAAGTGTGCAAAATATGCTTCATCCTCTAGCACATCATAGGCCATAGCAGAACTCAAACCCTTTCCATAAATAAACAAAAAAGTACATCAATCACAATCCAAAGGGGAAATAAGCTAAGCCAAAGGCAAAAAGACAAAAGTGGGTCTCATCATGGCTAAACTCATATCCAGGCCAGAGAGACATGAACTCCAGTGCTAGTGTCATAACTGACTTGGATAATGGTACACACAGAATCCATATACTCCTCTCTAATAGCTGAAATATGCACATCCACTTTAATAGGCTCTACAGTAACTTTGAATGCAAACTTAGCATCTATGTCATGGCATATGACATACTTCACCTTCATCTCCAACTCAGAAACCTCATAAGTCATGGTGGTCCACTACACCACCATCTGAAAATCTTTAGCTATATAATTAATATATATAGCCTATACTGAAAAATATACAAGAAAGCGAGTGTGAGTAATTTCGTAGGGAAATTACCTAGTGAGTAACTAAATAAAGATATATCGAGAATACCAAAAATAGAATCGATTATGAATACAGAAACAATAACAGTAGAATAATTGCACAAAAATTTAATTCGCAACTCAAAAGACAGGTTGAAATATTAAACATCATTTTATTGAATAACAGATGTTGAAATATTTATTTCTCTATTTTTATCAAAGTTTCACATAATATAATTCTGAGCGTATTTCGCATAATATAAAAAAAATGTTGAGCATTCGAGCACAATTATTCATGTCTAGATAAATTTAATAATCAACTTGAATATCACATACTAGACATGACACATTTATAAAAAGAAATACTATATTTTTTTGAAAATACAAATTTATAGTTACCTCTTTCTCATAGCAAAATAATTGCATAGCTCCTTCTCAGAACAAAATAAAATAACATCTCTTTCTCAGAGCAAAATGAAATACAACTCCTTCCCAGACCACATTAATTTATAAATTCAGTATGCATACTTGTTAACCATATAAATTCGCCCTAAAGGCATAATGAATTCATGCGCTGTCCCCAAGATAGTTATTATTAATTGGCCAATATAATCGACTCATCTCATAGCAGTCTTATATAGAAAACTATAATTAAAACCTCAGACAAAACTCATCATTACTCCATGACAACACTAGACATGGCAGTCATAGCATAAAAATGTTGTTAATAAATTATCATATTCTAATAATAGAGATATACTCGGGTTAAATGTATGGGTGGGTACCCAACTTTGCATTTTTTTCATTTTGGGTGCTAAAGTTTAATTTATTTCATTTTGGGTACTAAACTTTGATTTAAGTACCAACCGCCAGTGACCTGGTGATGATATGTTGACGTGGCAGACGACAAGGGAATATTCTGAGAATATTTGCCATATCACCATGCCTAGTCATCAATTTTTAGTGCACTAGTGGTCACCCAACTTTACTTTTATTACAATTTTGATACTAAACTTTGATTTTGTATCAAAAAGGGTACTGTCAAAAATTTGTAGTCCTCTGAATTTCTCTTAAAAACCATTTTAATCTCTCAATCTCTTTATCTTTCCAATTTAGTCCAAAACTTATAAAAAGTTTGAAAGTTTACTTCCCCTGGGTTGTGATGCCACTTAGGATGAGTCTGTTCTTACCATGCAAAATCAAAATAAGTTTCAAATTTTTCCTGATTTCTTATAAGGATAAAGATATATGTCATGGGCACCAACACTACAGTGCATCGCTGACTCACAAAAATTATGAAAATGTCCTTTGTTTTTTTTCTCATTTGATTATTAAAAAAAATTATAGGCTTCAAGTGTTCAAATCCTTAAGTGAAAGAAATTTACAGGCTTCGGGTGTTCAAATCCTTGCACGACGGGTTCACCCGTATGCAATTTAGGTCTTAGATTCTAAAAAAAAAAAATTCAAAATTAAATTTTCAAAAAAATTTTAAATAGAAGTTTGGTACCCAAAAAGATTAAAAATTAAAGTTTTGTAACTGAATTGAAACAAAATTAAAGTTCGTTACCCTCCCTTGTATTGGGTGCTAAAAATTGATGACTAGGCATGGTGACGTGGTGAATATTCTCATAATATTCCCTTGTCGGCTGCCACATCACCGTATCGCCACCAGGTCATTGGCAGTTGGTACTTAAATCATACCCAAAAAGAAATAAATTAAACTTTAGTACCCAAAATGAAATAAGTGTAAAGTTGGGTACCCACCCATGCATTTAACCCGATATACTCTATTAAACTCATTCAAATGTGCTCTTAACTACTCATTGTAAAATTTTTCTCAATTGGAAAATATTAGCTCGGGAATAAGCATTCTGCTAGTTAATTCTTTTAGATATTTGTTTTTACATTTGAGATGCATCGTCAGCATATCCAAAAATAAATATGTCAAAGTTCACTAGTTTTATATATTAACCAAAATCTAATCCATAAGCAAGAGGTTTAGAAAAATTATGGAAACACTGAAAATATTATGCTATGAATTATTCATTTATTTATGTCTCACAATTAACATCTTTGCATAAGCTTAACTTAAATACATACTAAGAATATTCCTCTCAAATATTTCTCTTAACTGTCATTGAATAAAATATTCATGTATATGTAGATTTGCTATAGGACTTACTCCTTATTTAAAATAAAATAAGATGTAGCTTAATAAGAAAATGCACTTTAATTTCTCAAACTTTTAACTCAAGGTTTAGATTTCACATTTTGTTAAAAATAAATTATTAATTATATTTATTTCTTAAAATTTTAATTCAGTTTAATTCGTAACAACTTAAACTTCACTTTAGTCATAAATAGGTTATTACCAAAATACAACTCTAAGACTCCAACTTATTCAGTTTTGTTGTGAAAAATTTACAAGGATACAGTCAAACCAATTATAGCCAAAAATGGAATAATTAATCTTGAACTTAAAATCAATTTAAGCTTGAGAAAAGCATCACCAATCTCACAAAAGTCGCAGTTCAAATCAACCGATTAGCCCAACAACCATAAGAAGACCATTTCAGTTAAGTCTTGTAACACTTATCAAGTTCATGAGATTCTAACATATTCATACATATCTTGGGAAAACTTTCTTATTTCAATAGGTGAATGCTTCAGTAGCAAAAGCATGTTTCTTTTTTTTTTTTATCTTTTATATCCTTGTTTTATTACAAGGCATTGCAATTAAATTATTTAAGCAGCAAATTTTGCACTTTCAACTCACAGAATTCTACAATTTAATTTACATGTATAACAGCAATGAATTGTCGACGAAATTGATTCAAGAGCGTTCATCTCAACATGTTTCAATGGGACTACACACCCAAATTTCCTAAAGATATAGCACATAAATAAATAACCTTCGGGGCTGCCTAGGAATTGAATTTTAGCAGCAAATTAACGGCACATTTTTTTCTTATTTTCTAGTTTTAGTTTAAGGCATTTTAGGCAAGTTATTAAAGCTGCATTCTCTCATTTTTCATTAAAAAAAATGTAGCAGTCTAAATGTATATGATAGCAACTTATTTAACAATAAGATTACAAGATTATGGTGATTTAAGAAGGATTATTCAAGCATAACTCGAATGGTAACTACACGACCAAAATTCTCAAGACACAACATTTGAATCAATGAATTTCAGGGCTACTAAGAATTCAAAAATTTAGTAGCAAACTCAACTTGATACAACAGCAAATCAACATCATTTAAGCTATAAGATTTATGATAATTCAACTTAGACAGTTTGACAAGTTTCAAGAACAACTTCGATGATCGGTTTCAGAGTTATTAAGAAACAAATATCAACAAGAATATGGTAGCATTAAGAACTCTAAACTCAGCAAATAAAATAATTTATAGACCTTTAACACCATGGAGAAAAATGACAACAAGGATACAAAATTTCAGGGAAAGGTGTAGCATAACAATGCAGAATTTTGACAAAACAATTATTCATAAAAACATTCAAAACTTCAAGAAGAAATAGTACCAAGGGTTCAAAAACCCAGCAAACATCAAGAGTTCAAGGAACTAACTATGGAATCAGTCTGAGAAAAGAGGAAGAAATTCACTCACATTCAAAGTTAGCCTTCCCTTTATCCCCTCACTGCTTTGACAGACTCTACTCCAACGCCACAAGCAGCTCCTAATCACCGTTCACAAAGAACTTCTTAGTTCTAGCTCAAACTCAACATTTACAACATATAATTTCAAGAATTCTGTATTACTTCTCTATCCAAATCTCTTTGCATGTAACTTTATTCTAATCTCATTTGCATTCTACATTAATCCTTATAATCTTTCAATGTTTCTTACCTTAATGACTTCTTAATCTACTCGAAACTTAACCCAACTCAAAGCTCTTGTTCTTTTTTTTAAAAATCTCTTTATTAAACTAGCTCACTTGATCTTCAACTTCCAAAGTGATTTGATTTATGTTTCTTGCTTCTGAAGGAGAAATAAAGACTTGAGATTCATCTTCATCTACATGCAAGAAGACTTGCCTCCCATTCTCTTCTCTTTCACATTTTTCTTCTCTTCTCAACGCAAAGAAGAGTTTCTTTTTTTTTATTGACAAATGTCTACGTATAAGATGAAACTCACATGCATCTTGACACCTCATCATAATACACCCAAATATCCTTTATTTAATCCTTATTATTATTATTGTTATTATTTATTTATTTAAAAAGAGACATGTGTCCATTTCCATGCAATTCTCTTAACACCTCAAACTTTCTTTGCAAATACACCCTTACTCGTTTCTTCCTTCTTCAATTTTACCCTTCTTAAATCCATAATTTTCTTTCA
>CATIWM010122937.1:0-34061 GCA_949671775.1 Mallotus repandus | reverse complement strand
AATGATAGTCATGACAACAACAAAACCAATTTAAGCCCTTTTATTTTTGTCATTAACCAATTTAAGCCCTTAACTTTCTAATTCTTATTATGGACTTAATATCACACGTATTACATCTATTTCTCATGACTATATGATATGTATGTTATGCAAATAAATGAAAATGTATTATGTGGGCGTTACATTTACTAACAATTCAAAGGTATAAATTGTTTTATAATTATCATGAATACAATCAAATATGAATGATTAATGGCTATGAAGCACCGTGATTTCAAATAGGGTGGAGTATTCATGTTGAACATTTTTAGGCATTGACACACACCTGACATAGCTGGACAAGTGTCCAATTATTTTTTATTTTTAGGACATGAAAAGGACACGACATGACACTTTTAGGACACAACGAGACACTTTGTAGCTCCTCTTTTGTATAAGTCATGTATATTGGTCACTTTTTATGTTTGCCTTATTTATGATAATGATAGATCATTAATTAAATGATTATAATAAGTGTTTAAATTTTATGAAATTTCTGTTTTATCACACTAGCTTTATTTTTTTAACTAATCATTTTTATATAATAGAAAATAAATGCATATTTTATATATATATATATAACGTGTCATGCCCTTGTCATATTTTTAAATTCTAAAAATCGTCAAATCATCGTATTCGTATTTTATCATATCTGTGTTCCGTACTTCTTAAATTATTGATTATAATTAAGGAATTTAATTAACAAGTCATGATTGTATAGTCCTTTCATAAAAAAAAATTATTTCAATTTGTAAAAATGTAAGAGTATAGCCACAAATATTGATGCTATAAATAGATAGAATAGATAATTAGACAATAATTGATAGATAGATAATAGGGTAAATTACTATTTATTCCCTATTTATTTTCTGTGTTTTGACCTAATACATTATTTCATATATGATATTTGAAAAAATATTAATTTATCCCTGATATTTGTAAATTCGTGCACTATTTTATCACTGACAGATGACTAATGAGTGTTAACTATTGCAAATGTCATGGATGAATAAATATTTTTTCAAATATTAAAAATAAAATAATATATTATACCAAAATATATGAAACATATTATCATGTTCATATCGTATCATATCTGTGTTCTATGCTTCTTAGGATATTGGTTATAATTATGGAATTTAATTGACAAGTCATGATTGTATAGTCCTTTCATAAAAAAAAAGTTATTTCAATTTGTAAAAATGTAAGAGTATAACCACAAATATTAATGCTATAAATAGATTAGAATAGATAATTAGACAATAATTGATAGATAGATAATAGAATAAATTACTATATATTTTTTATATTTTGACTTAATATATTATTTTATTTTTAATATTTTAAAAATATTAATTTATATCTAATATTTACAAATTTATGCACTATTTTATTTCTAACATAATATTAATAAATATTAACTGTTATAAATATTAAAAATAAATAAATATTTTTTAAATATTAAAAATAAAATAATATATTAGGCAGGCATATACCAATTTACGCCCGATAATAAATACATAGATGATGGACCGACAGCTCGAGCTGACCATTGACAGCAAGCCCTCCTTTGTCTAATCAAAGGCCTAAAAAGAAATATTTATAAATATAAATATAAAATTGCAAATAAAAAGAAAATTAAACCAAAATTGATGCTTCTCCAGCTCTTTTTATTTTGATTTTTTTTTATTCTCTCTGTCCCTCTGTATAAGCTAAGCAGAAGAAGAAGAAGAAGAATAATAATAATTTGAATGGAAAGCGACGCTGAAGAGTCGTTGAAGAAGAAGCAAAAGAAGATTTCCTTTACCTCTGCAGATCCTTCTCGCAAGGTCGCTTGCTTTTCCATTTTTATTTATTTATTTTTTTAATATTTAATCTTCCGTTTATGTTTGGTTTGTTATCATTCGGATTCACTGCATTTCACATCTTTACTTTGTTAATAATCTTAATTATGATTTGATTAAATTACCAAATTGCTAATATTTTTGTGGAAATATGCAGCAACTGGAACTGCTTCCGGTTCGTCCTTATCAAGTAATGGGAGAAGTGGTAATTATTGTTTATTTTTATTAATGATTTTTTTCTTTTTAGAAATGGCAAATGCTATACTTTAGGGGAACATCAAATTTATTTGATGAATGTTATGTTATGATTCCATTTTTTATTTTTGAAAAAAAAAAAATCAATTGCTTATGACTGATAATCAATCTTGTTATATTATGTGACAGAATTTCATTCAAGACGAAGATGTTCGGTTGGAGAGTACACGAGCTAGATGTATGTTGTTTATTTGTTCTTTTTTTTTTTTTTTTTTGTTTAATGTTGTATGCCATTTACGTCTGGGTATTTTTTTGAAGCTCATTTAATATGTATTTTTTTCCTTTCGCAGTTGCAAATGTTCTCAAGAGGCATGGGGCATTGGCAGAGCGTCTTGCTAGGTACAACTTTCTCTTGAGTCGTCAATGAATCATTTACATTTGCTATACTTTGTTAGTTGAATGATACATAATGACTACAGAAAATGTTCAACTTGCAACTACTCTCATCCAGTGTAATTTGTATGATAAAAAATTGGAGAAGGAAAACTCAGAGGCGTGCTGTAGAATAGAAAACGGATGACACTGAAACAAACTCCTTGAATGTTTTCTATTATCTTAATTTGATTTTAATGCTAATCAGTTGCAAGCCCCTGGCATGATTCTTGTTTGCACATTATATGAGCATATTTCGCTAAATGTTTTATGTCTTTCTAGCTATATGACTCGAAAGAAGTATAAGTGGTTATGATTCTTGAATATTAAGGTTATACAGTAGTTTGAATCTTTTATTGTATTTGTTGCAATAGGGATTCTGACAAGATGATATTTGAGCGTTTGCAAAAGGAATTCGAAGCTGCTCGAGCATCTCAAACTCAAGGTACATTGGGCGCTATAGATTTGCTAATTTTTTTGTCTACTTTTTATTGTGCTGACAATATGTCCTTGTATTTCTTTTCCATGTCTTTTATTCTCTGATATCCTTTTTAACCATAATGTGTTCAGATAAGAATATGATTTGACTTTTTTTTTTCCCGCAGAGGTCTACTTAGATGGTGAAGAATGGAATGATGGGCTCTTAGCTACAATAAGAGAGAGGGTATAATTCATTTGGATACATTGAAGTAGTTGGGTTTTACAACATTTCTCATTATAGTCCAGTAATAATTGTTAAACATATGCCTCTGTAATGTTTTAGTTTACAACTGTTAGTTTATCAATTTCTTTAATCATTTCTTCATTTACACATCTCTAGCATTGGTTTGTGTATGTATGCGACGGTAAACATCTTATTAAAGCCAAATTGAAATAGTTTTTATAACTTTAATTTTCTTCTTTTTTGCATTTCACTTGCACCTCGCACCTAGGATCCAAGAACTATCTTAATTATTTAGAGTGTTTTTTCCTACTCCATTGGGCTTATGTAATTATATAGTATTATGTTTCATGTCATACATGAAAAAATTGCTTTACACGTTGATATTGGCTTTTCTTCAGGTTCATATGGAGGCTGACAGAAAGGCAATGCCAGTGGACCCAAATACTATACCATCTAATCATTTTGAAGAAAAAATAACATATAGAGCTGGAAATAAGGTAATGTTTTCATTTAGCAACGGACTGATACTTCAATTAGTGTAATCTTTCCTCTGCAAGGTTAGGAATTGTTGTTTATTTTTATGACTGTATGGAAAAATTTGGAAAAGATTATTATCACTAGTAAAATAATTGGAATCCTAAACAGCAACAATGGAAACAGAAAGCAGTTTTTGCTGCATGTTCTGCAATCATATGTGCCTGCACATGCAATTGACAAACTTAAATTACTGACTTGATGTTTGTGAAGTAAAGGCATAACACTGACTTGAAAAGGCCAATGTACATCCGCTTTGACACATCTGGATAGGCTTCTTAGAGTTGAATGAGTTACAGTCTTGCTGGGGGAGAGAGATTCACTTTTGTTGATCCTGCTCAGATTATAGCCAACTAGTGAGTTTTTTTTTCCTCTGTTATAGTTTCTAAGGGTCTGAATTTGTGGATGAGTCTTTTTTCCCTCTGTTATAGTTTCTAAGGGTCTGAATTAGAGGGATTATGTCCTTTTTCTCTTGTTAGATGAGTATGGATTTCAATTGATAGAAACCTGTAAACCCCTCCGGCCTCTCTTCTAATTCTTTCTTTTCATTTTTCTTTTTCAATTTTTTTTTTGGTATAGGTTGAAGCTCCTTTATATCATTCTCAAAACCTTGATTCTACTATTCTGATTCTCTGTGTGCCACTTTCCTGTTTGAGTTAGCTCCTATACCAGCAACAACAAAAAAGATCTTCATTTCTAAGGTCAACAAATCCAAACTGATGTTTTATTAGTATATAAACTGAAAATAAACGTGTAGGTTAGTAAGTTTTTAATTAGCTGAAACATTGAAATCATCCAAAATGAGATTTTCGATTATACATTTGTTAGGTGAGCCATTAATTTGAATTTTATTTGAACAGGTGATTTGCTGTTTAGAAGGAGCAAGAATTGGCATTCTGTATGAGACATCTTTTGCAGGTATACAGATTTTTGTCCTTTCAGTACAAGTTTATATATATGCTATCTTACACAAAAAAAAAGTGTTTAGTGTTCATCGTCTTCTTTCGCCATTACATAATGCTGAGTTGGTATATTTTAGATCAATAAATTGCTGCAATTCTCTTGCCTCTTCGTGCTGTCTTCTAAAATGAGTTTAACTACTCTATTTTGGATGCTGCTATGTTTACATTTTTCTATGTTTGCCCTTTGCTTGCTGAAAACTGAATTTTATATTCATGTTGTTAGAGGTCCTTATATTTAATTACGTTTTAAAAACATGGTGCATTTTGGTAGCTATATAGTCCATTGGTTTGTGCAATAAGGAAAGCTGTGTCATCTACTTCTGTACTTTTGCAGGAGAACCTTGTGAGCTGTACCATTGTGTTCTTGAGAGCAAATCATTTCTTGAAAAAATGACCGTCCTTGAACACACAGTTCCTTTCTTTCTGCCAATACGAGAAGCAGAAAATGATCTTCTTTCTTCTAATGCTATGGTAAGGTTGGCTGCAGCACTTGTCTTGCTTTATTTGAGTTTGCTGCAATGCTTAAGCCATCTCAATATTGCTCCATGACTTCCTTCCAGAGATTTATAGATTACATCGGAGAACTTTTGCAGGCTTATGTTGATAGACGGGAACAG
Organism: Mallotus repandus; assembly: GCA_949671775.1. NCBI lineage: Eukaryota > Viridiplantae > Streptophyta > Magnoliopsida > Malpighiales > Euphorbiaceae > Mallotus > Mallotus repandus. The sequence continues at coordinate 28,774 of CATIWM010122937.1, read as the reverse complement.
GTATGGTGTTACTATACATTTTAATTATCTAAGTTATGCATTAATACTATCAGGGCATATCTATTTGAGCTGTCCTTCTTGGAAGATCAATCCTGTTCATCAGACAGTCTTATAAAATCCACATCTGTTGGTAGAATTCTGCAATGTTCTATCTTTATATTGGCCTAATTAAATTAACCTTTTGCCAATTCGAGGTGATGATCTTCTTAAATTACTGCACTATTCTGATGTGATTCTTTAGGAGTGCATTGTGCTTGGTAGATCTAAAGTAATAAGGCACCATGCTGTTTCTGCTAGAGGTATTAATTGGAAGCCTTGTTTGCTTCCTTAACTCTATAAAAGATGAATTGGCATTATCTCCCAAATCACCTGCTCTCTCATCAGGAGCCCAGAAATCCATTTGAAAGGAAATAAAAGGTCAATGCAGAATGTGGTTACGATTATCTGAGACATAGTGGTTCTATCAGTTTCTTTCTTAATCAAGGTCTACTGTGGGAGTTCCTTGAACTTCGAAGACCAGGGGGAAGGAAAGTTGGCAACTCTAGTTTCATATTTAGATGGAAAAAATTGAGTCTTGTTTAAAGGCTTCTATTTTTTCGACAGGCATTTTTGTGTGCAAAAGGAATAAATTATTGTACACTATAACTCACTGTCTGTTGAAAATGCTTTATTTTTGGTCCTGTTTTGTTTGCCAGAAGACTTGGCTGGCTATTCCCTTAGTCATTGCCAATTGAAGTTGAAGTGAATAGTTTTTTGTATGAGGTACAAAAACACATAGGTGCATGTGAGCGATGTCCACAGTATACAATCTTATGGTTGAGTAAATTTCCTTAATTTCTTTTCTATTTCTCTACAGGTTCGGCTAATTAAGGAATTGTATGGAAATCAAATTGGAGAGCTGTTTCATAGCCTTCCTTACCATATGATAGAATTTGTACTAGATGACTTTGATTGGTTGGTACATTTCAGCCTTGGCATTCTTTACAGTGCTTTCTTTTCAGTCTTATGTCTAAAATACTGTTCATATCATAGAACTACATTTGGATTTGGCAATAACGTTTCATGGAACGGACTAAAATTTTTATTGTGGCATGGTGTTACAACTCTTTTCACATGCATCACATAGATGCATTTAACTAATTTCTAGTCATAATTTATGTACTCATAGTAAACCGATATTTACTATTTCCTGTTGCAGCAAGGTAACAGTTAGTCTTAGATATGCGGACCTCATCTCTGTGCTTCCCACACGAGTGAGAGTCTTTGCGTGGCCAATAAATCAGTTCAAGAAAAATGGATCATTGGGAAGTCCCCCAGCTCCAGCTCGGCTTTCTTATGCAGAGGATGCCTTACGAACAATGAGTTTACCAGAAGGTGTTGTTCTTTCTCAATTGTTTAATCTCAGATTCTTAATTGTTTTAACTTCTAATAATTTGTCAATGGTAAGGCTTGTTTCACCATTAAATGATGCTCCCTTGACTTCTTTTTTTTACCTATTACTATTCTGTTCTTTTTTTTCCCCCTTTTTAGGAGAAAAACCGCAGATGCATAGATATAAATAAAAGTACATCGGCAGTTTCTGGGATTGAGGGCTTGAGTTGGGGTTTTCTTTTTGCTAACTTTTGGTAGTGTGTCCAGAGTGCCAGGCTTATACTGCTCTAGCCTGTTGCCAAATCATTTTCATTTAGTCAATGTAATGTATGGATGATCATAATACTTGTAATAAACAACCAGAGCTGGGTGGTATTAATGATGCTCTATATTCTCCTGATCAGACCAATTCTGGGGCTGCATCCGGTTTGTGATATTGGTGAATTTGGAAAGCCTTATTGATTCACTTTCTGTGCAGCTTTTAGTTATAGTTAACATATTATTGTGGAGACATACAGTTCTCCATTCTGACACTTGCATTTCTATGGATATATCTTCTCATTTGCAGCTTATGCGGAGGTCGTATTGAATCTGCCTCAAGCCATCCAACAAATGTTTCAGGATCTGAGTCCCACTTGATGCTTCTCTATATTCACAGCAAAACTACCATGTACAAAGTCATTGCAGAATAGTGTGTAGGAAATCAAAACTGTTGCCTTAGAGGATCATCTGTGTCAATGAGTGAATGTAAAATAGTACAACGCAAATTGGTGTCAGGCTTGATTGTGTGGGGTTTATATAAAGCAACTACTAATTTTTGCAAGTATCTAGCATCTAATACTAAATATTTTCATCATGGTGTATCAGAATGAGGTGAATGTACACATTGGATTAAAGCATTTCACTTTTAGGTTTCCATTGCAAATCCCGAGTATGCTTAATGCTTTTTGGTCATTATAATGCTAAGTTTATGTTCATAACTGCAGTTAACGAGCCGCATCAATTTCTGTTGCTGAACATTTCTTTTTTCCAATTCGTTTAATGCTATTGCGAAATAAACAGAAAAGGCTGCAAATGGATGTAGTACGGGTCTCGTTGACGAACAGTTGCCAGACCTTTCCACTAGCTGAAGGAAACATGTAGATGAGTCAGAAATCAAGCTTGTAAGTTATAGCTATGGCAAGAAGAAGCCTGACATTTCTCACTTCGATTTTCTTAGCTTAAGCTTATGCTTATGTTAGGATCCTCTACTTTAAGGTGTCTTCTACGGCTACTTTGTTTCAAAATAAAGTAACTTACTTTGTTTGCAAAAAATTATCAAAATTTATGAAAAATATAAAAATTATACTTTATTTTTTTTGTGAAATAATAATATTTTTCATAAATATAAGGAAAAGTATTTTTTTATTATAACTTGATATTTTTTTTGTTAAATCATTACTTTGTATAAAATTCATTCATTTTTTGTGGAATTAATTGTGATTATTGAATTTTTTTATAAGTATTATTGCCACTTTATCAATTGAAAATGCCTTTTTAGATTGGTATTTTTGTAAAGAAAAAATCTGAATTTGGAAAATTATTTTATTCATAAAAAATGTGAGAAGATTTTTTTTTTGTAAAATAAAATTATATTTTATTTTTTTGCGAATTAATTTTATATTTTCTAAGTGTAAAAATTAATATTTTTTTATTATAACTTGGTATATTTTCATAAACAATTATAATTTTTTGTTAATTTAAAATAATTTTATATAACATTTGCTAAAATAATTTCAATTTATATAATTATAAAAACTATAAAAATTAATTTCATAAAAAGTGGTTTATTTTTCTACAGTGCAATAATTTAATGTAAAATATACCAAATTATAATGAAAAATACTTTAATTTTTATATTTACAAAAAATAATGTTATTTTAAAAAAATATAATTATTCTCACATTTTTCATAAATTTTCTTAAATAAAGTATATTACTTTATTTTAAAACAAAATAAATGTAGAAAACCCCAACTTTAATTAGAATAATTCTTTAAGTACATGGCCTCATTATAGTTTAAAAAGCCCAATTAACCTTCCAAGGGAGCTGCGTAAACAGAATTCTCGGTGTACGGTGGTAAACAGTGAGGAACAACATTACTTGGTAAAAATAAAGTAAAGCTTGAAGTCGAAGAGCTATGCTTTTTAGCAGGGGCAGCGCACATATGCAAAGCATGTGAATTATAATTAATAGAAAGATTGTACACGAAGGAGAAAATTTGAAGGATGATACTACTTAAATCAGAGGAGAAATCCTCTCCTCTATCCCACAATGAGTAACAAAAACAATAGTACCGCAAATTATACCAACACTAATATCATTCTAGTCTGCTAATGAAATTTTCAATTAGGCCTTGTTCGTCATCATATGTTTTTTTTTCTTTTTTTCTCAGAAAATTTGCTTCTTTTGGGAATTGCAGCTCTTTAAACTGTATAATGTTGTTGAATTGTGTCGATGTCAAGTCCTTTCAGCTTCACAACCGACTCAACGTGCCCCTTGAGGGTATGCAGCTCCCTCAGCCTACAAAACCCCGCATGAATAACTTGTTAAATAAACTCCTCACTCAGTATAGAAAGTGGAATGCATAACAATTAAATTAAATATTTTGCTTGCTTACCTTGCCACCTCAGCCCGGCGCTTGGCTTGCTCTGCAATCTCTGAAAGCTCCCTGTAACTATTCTTGTCAGCGAATAAGTTATTAGTCTCAGGTGGTTGAAGGCCATGGAGAGTCCTCTGTGCTGTAGCCCATTGTGCTTCTCTCTCCCCTTTTCCATAGTCTTTCTTTGTGGTAAAGGCAGTCTGTTTTTAATAAAGAAAAAAAAAAAAAAAACCCACGAGCGGTTACAATTTTTCTTAAAAAATTAAAAGGCTAATCACACTTGAAGGGAAAAAGACACACCTTATTCTCCAAGAGATTATCCCAAGCCTTGCCACTCAGAACGTAGCGGATCGCAAATTTCAGCAGATCAAGTGGCACATAAGTAACCAAACTATAAAGCCAGATTATACCAGCCCATCCCCAACCACAACCCTCGATACGAGCGAACCCCCACTTGGCATAAACTGCTATCAGTGTTGCTACCTGTCATTTAAAGAAATAAGCAATGCAACATTATTTGCGGGTGTAAAATAAGCCACAAAAATAGATCATATCAATTGTGTATGGTAGAATTCAGTTCATCATATTAGGCCAATTAGCAAATATTGGTGCACACTATAATATAGGTGCCACTCTGTTTCAGAGCTGCAAAATAGATGTCTTGTGCTCCATGGAATACATTTCAATCAACAGACATGATAACAAAATAAATTAAGCCCACTAAGGAATAGTAGATGAGAAATATAGCCCTTACAAGTTGAGCAATTAGGAATGCGCCGAGTAGGAGAAGTCCAGGACGTTCAAAAAAGGACCAGCTGCGAGACCTTGTGACAAAAATAAGGGCCTGGCTAATAATACTGACTTGTAGATACAAAGCGGCCATCATTTCACCTTCGCTTTCCTTCCTAGATTTAAATTCGCTTTCATGCAATGATCTTACACCAAATTTGTCCTGCATTGAGAAAAACATAAATATAAGAAAAATCTCAACGATTTGGAACTCTACTGTAATTGTAGCCCGCTCTTTCCATCCTTCCAACCACAAAAAATAGATGCTGAACATCTTACCGAAAAAAAATTGGTCTCTTTCATGGCCCAGAAAAATATTACAGTCATTAGTGCCAAGTAACCTCCGAGAACAACGCCAGTACTAAAGATCTCTTTAAGTTTCCAGCTGTCTGGCTGGGGAGATGGTTTCACTCGATCCTTTGAAATTGTCATGATTGTTCCTAGACATTTGATGATTCACTAATTCAGACTCACGTTCATGTTAATCCAGATTAAAGTACATCTATTTACAAAAATGTTTCAAGAGCTCACCGTCATTGAGGATGGCAATAATTAGAACCATGAATGGAGAAAAGTCAAACTTCCATATTAAGGCAATGAACAAGAAGCCAAACTGCCACATTAAGAACAAACAAAATGCCATAAATTTCAATCGGTCTGGAATAGATTGACTATAATAAGTCAATCTCACATACGTTTTGGTACTTACCACAATACGAATGGTAATTGAGACTGCATATATCTGCAACAGAGGATGCACAAAACACATTAAGCTTGGATGTCGATAAAATTCTAGAACTTCTGAACCGCAAAACAAAAGGAGCCAAAAATGTAACTCACGGTGTAGTTCTTCATCCTTTGGAATATGGCCCTGCTGGTCAGCACTGCACTTATAATTACACTAAGCCCAGGTTCAGTGAGAACAATGTCAGAAGCACCTCTGGCAGCATCAGTAGCATCAGCAACAGCAATTCCAATATCTGCCTTCTTCAAAGCAGGAGCATCATTAACACCATCCCCTGTCATACCACATATGTGCTTCTTCTCCTGCAGCCTCTTAACAATTTCGTATTTGTGTTCTGGTAAATTCAGAGAAGGAAAATGGAACAGTGACGTAAGCGCCTAAAGAATAGCCCTCCAATTTTGTACATAACATGGAAATAATATTTGAGAGAAACTATGAAAGGTTCCTCTAAAAAAGAAAACCAGATATGCATATAAACAAAATTAAGAAACTGAAAAACTCACCTGGAAAAACTCCAGCAAATCCATCAGCCTTTTCAATCAACTCATCTACAGGGAGGGCCGCAATGGAAGCATCTTTGTCTTGGCCAAGCAGTGAAGAAGATGGATACATGTTTGTTCCCATTCCAAGCCTCCTGCCAGTTTCTTTAGCAATGGCAAGCTGATCCCCTGATATTGAGGGAACATCATACAATGTCAAAAGAATTGAAACAAAAAGACGTTTCACATTAAAACTTTTGAAAAATAATTACCAGTAATCATTTTAACATTCACGCCAAGGTTGAGAGCTCTTCTGATAGTTTCAGCACTGTCATGCCTGGGAGGATCAAATAAAGGCAACAAACCAACAAATTGCCATGGGCTGCCAGGACTTTCCTTTGTTCTCTCGGGTACTTCCTGCACATGCCATCCAAAGAACAATTAGGTTATACTTTTTTTAAGCTAAACAAGAAATAAGAAATAGATGAAAGGATGAAAGTGACTACCTGTCTTGCAACAGCTAAAGATCGAAGTCCACGTTCAGCAAATTTATCAATCACAGCATGAGCCTTCTTCTTTACATCCTCTTTGCAATTGCATAGGGTTAATATCTGTATCAAAACACAAAACACAGCAATTAGAAACTAGACCCCTAGGTTCCCGATCCAGGAACTAATCCAAGGAAAGCAATAGATACCTGCTCAGGTGCACCTTTGCTAGCTCGGTGCCAGTTTCCATCAGAATCAATATAGGTCAAGGCAGTCCTCTTGTCCACAGGGTTGAATGGAAAGAAATGAACTTCTCTAATACCAGCACGTGCCTGCTCAATTTAGCAATCATCATTACAAATGCTGATTCTTTGTGGTAACCTACAGTAAGACAACATAGAGGAAAAGGCAATAAAAGATCATACTCATACCTCCTTTGGGTCTGCAAGCATCCCTACAATTGCAGCATCAATAGCATCCTGATTTTCAGTTCTTGAAGCTCTAGCTGCAAGAAGGATGACATGCTCTTTATCAACACTTTTTGCAAACACTTCAATGAGGGTCTTGTCAACAGTCAGCTTGTTCAGGGTTAGAGTTCCAGTCTTGTCACTGCAGAGAACATCCATGCCTGCCATTTCCTCAATGGCAGTCATTCTCTTGGTAATTGCTCCCTGCTGAGAGAGCCTGTGCGAACCAATAGCCATGGTAACAGATAAAACAGTCGGCATTGCAATGGGGATTCCACCAATCAAAAGAACCAATAAGTTGTCAATTCCATCTCTGTACTCGCGGTGCTGTATTGGGTACATAACTACAAGTTCAATGAGTATTCCAACAGCAATTGAGCAAATACAGAAGTTACCAATGGCAGTTAGAACTTTTTGGAAATGACCAACTTGATTGGTGCTGTCCACCAGATGGGCAGCTTTACCAAAAAATGTGTGCACACCAGTAGCAATTACTACTGCTTCTAGTTCACCCTGTTTACATGTTGAGCCTGAAAATACTTCATCTGAGGGGTTCTTAGTAACAGGAAGTGACTCCCCCGTAAGGGCAGATTGATCAATCTTCAAAGGATCACCCTCAAGAAGACGGGCATCAGCAGGGACAATATCTCCCAATTTAATGCTGATAATGTCTCCTGGAACCAAAATTGCAGCTTCTTGCTCAGTCCATCTACCATCTCTGAGAACCTACAGTTTTTTACCAGCAATTGAAATATTTGTTACAGCAGTTCTAAAACCTGAAGAAAGCAATTGATGTTTTTCAATACATTGTAGTCACCTTAGTCTTGGGAGCAAGACCAGCCATGAGGGCTGCCGCTGCATTTCCAGCATTGTTTTCTTCGATGAAACTGATTGTGGAGTTGATCAGCAGCAAGGCAACAATACCCACGAAGTCCTGCCAATCTGGAGGCCTCCCACCACCATTTGCCAAAGCAATGGCCATAATAGCAGCAGCTTCCATGACCCATGATAATGGATTCCACATAAAGCCTAAAAACTTGAGAATTTTGCTTTCCTGTTTCAAGACATAGAATCACTTGATTCAGAGATAGTGTAGTTTCAAACAATACTTAAACTTGGTTAAGCTGAAATCTCAAACAAACGTACAAACAAGTCTAAAAATGACAGAGAGAAAACTTCATCCTTTTTTTTTTTTAATTTTTTCTTTTGTTTAGTAACGAGTCAGATTGCCACCTTTTTCTCTTCTAATTTGTTCGGTCCAAACACCTGAAGCCTGCTGGCTCCTTCGTCTGAAGAAAGACCTTCCCTGGAACATTTCAGCTGCTCAAACACTTCTTCAATCGGAATCCGTTCCTGCATAAGAAACAAGGTTGTTTAATAGAATGAACCTAGAAAGTCCGTTCGTATGTGACAGCTACATCTCATTATTCTCTGGTCTCACACTAATCTACAATCCCATTGATACAAGTTACATTTTTGCAGTGATCCTTAAAAAGGTACAGAATCGTGATAAAAAAGATATTACTTTGTAAAATAATAAGTTCTTAACTCTCAACAAATTAATTGAGATTTTCATTGGAAACATTATTATTACCCTTTCTTAATTCTGTCTCAATCTGAATTACTACTTTTTCCCCTACCTCCACAACCTATTATGCAAAAACAAACAACTTGGCTTTTATTCTACTTCAATACTACAAAGACAACCAAACCAAACGGGCCATGCTATGCCTATGGCAGGTTGAAACGGAAATCTGTCTACTCCACCAGTCTTAGCCTAGGATCGAAAATGACGTTATCCTACCAACAATTTGACTAACAGATTGCGAATTAAAACCAACCATCTGTGCAACTTACTTTGACTATGCCAATAGCCAAAATCACTATACTCTGGAAATATCGAGTAACAGAGCACCAAGTAATGATAAAAAATGTACTATTTCGTGTGTGAATAGTAGCTATAAAATCAACCAAAATATTTTAATTTTTTCAACATCCAAAATTTCAATATTAGCCCAAAAAAAAGTAGTCAAATATTTTGACTTTTAGTTCGTTTTCACTTGAGGTCTTGAGTAAAAGAAGCCGATTACAAACAAAATGGGCCATAATATTCAAGTACAGCAGAAGTACTCCTACAACCCCTAAATCAAGCTAAACAGCAAATGAAAATAAGATTAGGATAATTTATAAAAGATTAGAAGGAATACCTAATAAAACAAATATTAGACAAGTCACCAAAATATTTAAATTTTTTAACTAAATAATATACATATATTTTATGTATAAGGAATTTTTAGATTACACACGCTCCATAATAAAGAAAAAAAAATCTGCGGGGATTTTTTTTATAATTATTTCTGGAAAATGGCAAAATTGACCATAAATATTTTTTTTTTTATTGAAGATGCGTGCGTTGTACGACCACTTGTTTTCCGCTTGTGATCGGGAGCCAGAAGCAAGAGAATCACGTATTTCTTTTTCTATATAATTAGTTAAAAAGAGAACATATGAAATAAAAATGGTAAGAACCTTCCACGTCAAAGGGGCCAACCAAAAATCACAAATATTTCGCACGGTATAACCTCATCGCATTTACCACTACCCTAGCTGAAAGTTTTGAAGCGATTTTGGAATATATACCATCGGCGGCGAAATTATACGTTTGAAAACAAAAACGTCCGGCCGTCGATACGATTTTATGCTCATATGAATACGCTTATATACCAAAAATATGCATCGCTCATCGATTAGATGAAACTCGTGCATGATGTAATGCACTATTTAAAGTAAACAAACAGAAATTAAAAGCAAATGAAAATCTGTTCGCTTCTCTATAGTAAGCCAGTTTTTTTTAAAAAAAAAAAATAATCAAGAAACACATAGCCGTGTGAACACCTAAGGATCTCGAAAGCAGATACAAAACATGATTTTTCAGTGAAACTGAAGCTTGCTGCAGCCACAGTTAACGAAAACGAAACGCAGAGCACAAAAAAAAAAAACACAGAAATTTTTTTTAAAAAAAACATATGACAAAATATTGCAGTTTATGGAGACACCTAAACTATTCTTGTGAGTTTTCCTCTGCTTTTACGACTGATTAACAATGAATGAGCTGATTTTAGTGGATGAAAAAAAGCACCACTTTCAAGATTAAAATCAAAATCAAAATCATCAAATCACTGGGCAGAAAGAAAGGAGAATGAAAATGTATACCAGATCAACGGACTCATTCTTGATCTCCTCGAGACTGATCCCGCCTTTGGTGGCCATGACTGATCAATCTGAAGGAATAACTTGTTATTATTTAATGATAAACAAATGAAAAAACAGAGAGAAACAGAGCGGCCTCTATGCGCTTTAGAGACTCATAGTAATACACAAGTTATTAACTTGAACGAGGGCTATCGGTTTAGTTCGCTATAGGTATATATACCGCGGACTGGGGGCCGTTTGCACGCTGATGTGGGGTCTACAGGTACAGGGTGGGGTCTACCAAATTGCATATTTTGCTCTTTGTCAATTTAGGGCTGCCACGCGCTGCTTTCGTACTCTTATTGGGGACGAATGGAGATTTTAGAAAGATGCTTTTGGGTGAGGTGGGATGGGGTTGGGTGGTAGTTAATTTCTTCCCTAGATCGCCCTTGCTTTTATTTTTGGTTAATAATCTCATTATTTCCTTCCTTTTCATAATAATAATATAAATAATAATAATAATATTATTATTATTAATACATTATATTATATAGGAAAAAATTATAAATTTAATGTCTCAATTTTTATAGTTTTCTATTAATATTGATTTTTCCTATTATATATTGTTATTTTAAAAAAAAAATAAGAAGCATTCGCTAATTTTAGAGTTATTTTTCCTTCTTTTCTTTCGGTTCACATTCTTTCTTATTATTCATAGAAAAATCATATAATAGTAAAAATTGATTGTACAATAGAAGACAATCATCATCTTTTAAATCAAATAAAAAATAAATTTTATAAATAAATGATAAAAAAATTTAAACACTGCACCTTAAAATATATTTAAAGATGAATGACCACTTAATTATTTTTTCACTAATTTATTTCGCATTCTTTTAGCATTGTATTGAAAATTGCAATCATTTTCTTATACATACATTATAATATTATCTATATATTAAGAACGATTAACTAAAGAACATAATATGGATTTTTTTTTTTTGGAAAGCAAAAGATGGAATTATTTAATATCAAGTCTCCCAAAATGGGAGGAATTATGGCATCAAATTTTCATATAAATAAAAATAAAAGATTAATAAAGCTGGAATAAAAATGGTTACTATTTACTTAGGAATATACTACATGGTTGAAAAAAAATGAAAGATTAAATTCTTTAAATGCTTCATTATTGTTTCAAAATTTTCCTAAAAAAATGAAAGGAAAGAAAATCTCCTTATATTTTATTTGTGTGGCGATTTTTACAATTCACGCATTGATTTTTACACTCCATTTTTATTTTTTTAAAATTGTAAATTACATAACTATTCTTTTTTGAAATTTTTTATTTTTTTATTAATTAGAATGCTAAACTACCATTTTTTTCATATTCCTTCCATTTTCATTATTTGATGTTTAACATTTTAAAAATACTTGTAATTGATTTTTTTTGTGTTAATAAAATTTAATATAGTCAGTTATTTTTTTTAAATACTCTTTAACTTTTAACTTATCTTAATTGTAAATTTTTCAACAATCATAGTTAATAACATATCTTTTATTTTTTATGAAAAGGTTTTTATAAATTTCATATGCACATAATTTTATTTTTTATTTTTATCATTATTTTTTAAAATAATTTAAAAATTATTATAAAAATTCAACAGTAATTCATTATATAAAAAATATTCATAAATTCAACGAATAGAGCTAAAATTAATTTACATGTAATTTAGATCAAATATATCCCAACAAATACTCTAATTAAACTATAATACAACAAGTCTATTTGATAAAAAAATATAGCACTTATTTTTCTAATGGTGATATGCTATAACACTTGTCTTAAAAATTAAAATTGCAACAATTTTTTATATGATAAATTTTTATTAAATTTATATAATATATGTTTTTAATCATGTAATTTGATTTTTATATTATTTTTAAAAAATTATGATAAAAAAATTAAACTAAAATAATGTGCATATAATATTTAAAAACTATTTATAAAAGTAAAAAATTAAAAAATTGTTCATAAAAAGTGAAAAATTTTGTTATTTTTTTATAATTGATGCAACTTTTATAATTGTCTATACAAATTAAAAGGTAAAAGAGTGCTTATAAAAAATAATTGACTATTATATATTTTTTAATGCAAAAAAAATGGTGTAAGCTCGAGTACAAGTAGTTATATAATTTTAAATATTAAATAGTAAATTTAGATAAAAAAATTAAAAAAATATATAGTTTAAGAATGGTAGTTAATGAAAAAAAAACATTCTATGAGACATGAAATTCTAAAAAACTAAAGGAGTGCAGAAATACATGGGTGAAGTGTAAAAATTCCCACTTATTTTATTATTGTGTTGTAAAAAGACTTTTTATTATTAGGAGAGAAAATGTATTTTGTAAAGTTTTAATTTTATTTATATTTATTTAGACAATTAAATTCTTCATAGAATAAAAATTAAATTCACAAAAAAATGCCATTATACAAAAAAAAAAGTAAATTATATTTTTTTCTCGAAATTTAATATAATTTATACGTACCTTTCTCTTACTTCAAATTCGAATTTTTGCCTCGTTCAGTTTTGATTTTGTTAACATTTAAGTAATTCCGTTAAAGTTAGACCATTTTTTTCCATCAAGAGTTATATGAAAAGACTAAAATTTTCTTCAAACATTAGAAAACCTATAACTAATTGTAAAATACTAATAATATTTTAGTCCTATATATTTAGTAATATTAAATATATACATTTCTGGCTTACTAATGATATGGTTCTTTTAAAAAATGAACCATATTGTTAGTATTATGTAGTTGATTATAATTTTTTATTGTGTGATAGAATATTTTAATCTTTTTATATAACACTTAATTGAAAAATAATCTAACCCTAATAAAAATCTTTAAATATTAACAAAATAAAAGTTAATGGAGAAAGAAGTTTGACTTTTAAATAAAAACAATGTAAATGTTAATTAGATCAAATATTAGAGAGAAAAATTTAGTTTGCTAAAAAACAATTCATTTAGAAAATATCTAAGTAAAATTCATCTTAAATTGATAATATTTATAGATTAATGATTTAATATTTTCAAAAATTTATTAAATTGATGATATTTATAATTTAATTGAAAACAATTGAAGAAAAAAACAAATTTAAGTATTTTTTTGAAATAGAAAAATTTCTACTGTTTTTGAATATTGAGATTTTTTCTTCAACACAGTATAATTGAATAAATATTACCTCTCTTTATTTTTTTTATTTGACCAAGAGATTTGTTACTGAGTTTACACTGGAAAGATAATCTCCATTCATAAGATATGTCAGAAAATTAGCAAAAGATTTTTATTTAAAAAAAAAAGAAAAAGAAAACTGCTTTATCAAAAAAAAAAAGAAAAAAAAAGAAAACTGCAGGCATTTAGATTAAAAACACAGCGTGCATATCAAACGACGAAATATGCAAGTGAACCACATGCCCGCGCTAATCCTAACAGAAATTAATGCGTAATGTTCTCTTCCTTTCCTCCTTATTGTACTTCTCAAATTATTATTAGGGTAAATTATAAAAAAAAAAATTCCAACCTCAATTTTTACATAAAATTTTATTCAATTTTTTCTTTTAAATAAAATTATAATTTTTAAAATATTATAAAAAAAATTCTGTTTTGATGACTGTATTGGTATTATTTTTTTTGTTGAAATTTTATATATCTAGTATGTTAAGTTAAAATTTCATATACCTAGTATGTTGAGATTTTTTATTGTAATAACTAAATTGTACTTTTATCTGTCTAAATAGGCCGTTAATTTAAAATGAAACACTCAATTGGAAAAGAAAAAATATCAATTTAGGGACAAATGCATCAATTTTATCTTCTGGTACCAATATAGTTATCCAAGTGGGCTCCATAGATTAGGAAAAAATAGTTTCATCTTCTGTTACTAGTACAGTCATCCAATGAGAATTTTTTTGATAACATTTTAAAGATTGTAATTTTATTTAGAAAAAATTGGATAGGATTTATTTAAAAATATCATCAAACGTTGAATTTTTTTTATAATTTTCTCTTAGTATTAATAGTATAATTTAAAAAATACATAATCAATAAAAAATTATTAATAAATAAATTGTTAAAAAAGCTATAATCTGAGATGACGGAAAAATATTATTTTTAAGTTTAACTTGTGTAATAATTACCTTATAAATAATTTTTAAATATATAATGGGATATTATAATATATTCTAAAAATCACTAGTGTGTAAAACTATATAGTAACGCTAAATTAATTGTTTGAGATTTTTGCTAGCATTATAATTTTGTTGATTGAATCAAATTAGTTAAAAATTAATAAATTTTAAATTAACAATGATTTAAATAAAAAAACTTTACATGTAAGTATAATATTCAATAAAATTAAATTTTTTAACTTGATAGAGATTGTAGTATTATTTATGATAAAAAAGGGAAAGATAAAAAATTACATTTTTAAACTATTATAATATTTTAAAACAATTATGTCATTTGAACTACTTAATTCCAGCAATAAACTTAATTATTTGTGCATTTTTAGAAGGAAGAGCCAATGGATAAAAAGGACAAGGCAAAGTACTGTGACCGTACATTGTGCAATTTAAAAATCGGGATAGATTGATTCATATATATACATTAAATATGGACTTCATTTCATAAAAAGTCTCATGAGAAAAAATTATTTGCTAGTGAACCATATATGTAATTATTTTTATTTTTAATATAGCTATGGTCACTTTTCATTTAAGCAAAGTCAGTTTTATTTTGTTTTATTGTAAAAAATAGTAAAAAAAAATATATATATAATGAAGTATTATGATAACATTTTAATTAGCAGATATTTTTCTATATTTTTATTTTTATTTTTTTTATTCATAATATTTAAACACTTCGTTAAAAATATAGAAAAATAGTACTGCAATTGTTTTAGCGGTCAATGGTGGAAAGGTCAAATTATGTCCACACTTAATTACTAAAATGAAATTGGCATTTTAAAAATTATGCAATGACTTCTCTTACTTAACGTGTAGTGTAGGGACTTCTATGTTTATTAACAAAATAATGCTTTGCCGTCCCACAATTTTGCACAAAATCAAAGAGAAACTTAATTACAATTTTAGTTATTTTCAAAAGTCTAATTTCATTGTCTTTTGGGCTCTTTTTATTACTGTAGACATGTGTATTAATATAAATAAAATAAACAAATTATTAAATTAATTTTTATTTAGTTTTTATATATTTATATCTGCAATATATATACAACTATTATAATTAAATAAATATGAATCTAATAATTTTTAATTTTTTTATTAGATTGGAAGCTCATCATCCTATAAATTAGGCAATGAGGTCCTTTAATAGTAAATAATGAAACTTGGTGCTAAGAGAATTCATATTCAAATTTTATTTGAGATTATAATTCATAAATCATCCAATATTTTTGCACCTGCAACATGGTGTAACATTAGATTTCAAAGGCACTTTTGAAATCTGATGGTGGTGAAATGGGACCCTATTTACTCAATTGAAAGTCAAGTCATCCCCTGTAGGTTAATTGAGTTTTTTTCTTTCGTTTTTTTTTATTTATAATCGGTAATTTCATGTATCATGTATATGAAATTAATTAAATGAATATTCACACACTTATATATAAAGAGATTTTTTTAAAAAAAAGTGGACTTTTTTTTTGGGGTTATGTGTGTGTGTTTTCTTGTTGAAAATTGCTTGTCAAGCTTTACTACAGCCGTTCGATTTCGTGTTTCATACCTAAAAGATGTACATCTTTTACCAATATTATTTATCATGCCAACTTCCGTTATTTAGTTGACTTGTATTTTAGCCTTTAACTTGTATTCCACTACTTAACCCACCCGTATAAAATTAAATGGATGATTTATTATTTTATCACGAAATTAAAATATTGATCAAAGAATATTAATTTGATTTTTCGTCTCCTGATACTGTCCCTTTAGAAATCCTTTTATAGGACCAAGTAATCCACTGTACTTAGCGTGATTTGATGATTTTTTTTTTTTTTTGCCTTTTTGGCTTTAGTTTTGTCAAGAAATTGGACTATATTAGAGATACTATTGAGTATTATTTATTGGAGTTCAAGTTGAAGGTCGGAACCTCCAACATTACAGCGCCACTTGGTGGTGGAAATTTCAATCCTTACACACTGAAAGTCAACCTCTCTACCCCATCCAATTACATCATTCATCAATTCCATATCACGATTTGATTAACAGTTTTTTTTAATTTATTATTTCGTTTTCTTAATAAATTAAGTTAAACGATTCAACATATGCGTCCAAATGTAAAAACAAATCGGTTTCTAATTTTTCTTTCTAAAAATTTCCAATAGAGGTAAAGAAAGTTCAAACTTTATTCTCTATGTTTTACTATTTAAATTATTCATGTGGAATATTTTTGTTATCTTAAACTCTGGTTGTTTGCAAAAATTTTTTTTTCTATATTTGGTTGCAACACTAAAAAAAATAATAAATAAGGAGAGAAGACGTTAGAAAATAAAAGAAAAGACAATAAATGAGGAGAGAAGACAGTGAAAAGGGTATTGAAAAATGTTTTTATCTTAAAATGAGAAATCATTTTTTCTTATTTTAAAGTAATTTTTCTTTAATTGATATATTATTTTTTTGATTTTTTTTAAATAATTTAAATACTAAAAAATTAAAAAAAATATTATCCAAAAGAATATTTTTTATTACAAATAAACGGAGTCTTAAATTGTAATAACATGTCGTTTTTAAAAGAATATAATATATAACTGTAACTATTAAGAATTATACTAAAATAAAGAGGGTATTGACATCATCAATAATTATTGTACTTAATTGTTAAAAGTTATTTTTATTTAAACGATATCTCTAATTTAATATATGATTGAAATTTTTTTAATAGTTTTTATAATCAAATTGAATGAATTAATTAGAGCCAAATAAAAAAAATTGTGTCCACACCTTATCTTATGGTGTTAGTTGCTGAAGAAATTTCAACTACCATAAAAATCTACTGATTCATTTTCGTTCCCATAAATGCTATAACAATAACTTGATACTGACTCCTATCCATAGCCATAGACTAAGGCATCATTCGTTAATTAGAGGCCATTGGCAAAATGAAGAAATGTTCTATTTGCTAATTTTTATTTTTAATATATAAGATATAAAGTTAAAATTCTATTGTGATTAATTTATAAAATTAAATTATTTTTATTGAAGAGTTCATAAATTCATAAAAATTTGTGTGGATTATATAACTTCCTTATTAATTAAATTATATGTAAGTACCGATCAATGAGAAAATATGAAATTAATGTTATGGTAAATTGCTTAACTAGAACAAAATTAGGTTGATATATATATATATATATATAGTGATAGTTGTCGCGGATAGCAACAATTATCTATTTGTCTTTTTATTTTTTTGAATTTTTCTTTTTAAAAATTTAATATTTTTAAAATTTAAAACTTTAATTGCACACAGATAAATTCGTCATATATATATTTAAATATTCATAATTTATAAATTTTTTAATAATTTAATAAAAAATAACTAAAAGGACAATATTATAATTATATCATAGTCCGCGACACACCGTAGCATAGCAGGCCACGACATAAAAATGTTTTCCATATATATATATATATATATATATTTTTTTTTTTTTTTTTCCTTTTTGTAGAGCATACCTTCTCCCACAATAATACCTACCCTCAAATCACTAACGTTTTCCAAATTCTTAGTTATCTTTAAATCGTATCCGATGCACTTTAGGTGTATCAAGTCGCTTAATCATGTCACATTTAACTATTAATATTTTGTTTTCCAATCTTAACTTTTACTCTTTTTAGCTTTAGTTTTAATTTCAAAAAAAAAAAAATTCAAAGTTTCAAGGAGAAGCATCAAATTTAAAAAAAAGAAAAAAAAGAAAAAACCCATTAATTAGTTAAATAAAAGTTGCTTTCTAAGTTTGAAGTCATCCATCCATCCATCAAAAGAGATTGGCCAAGATTTCTTTTGACAAAATTAGGTTTGCTTCTGCTTCTAACATTTCTTCTTTTTAGTTTAAATTGCGGTCTCTGCAAGGCAGCAAACTCTATTTTGTCACATCACATGCTTTCCTATGCTATGTCCCAAAATAAAATTTTAAATAGACCGTACAAGAGGTACAAATTCTTGTGCTTATTAGCTATAGTTTATATTAGACGTGTGTCCTGTTCTTTCTAGCTATAATATAATCTTCTTACATACATGTAACATCTACCGAATTTAATTATCGTTGGACACATAATAGTGTATTTTAATTAAACTATATATATATATTTCTGGGTCTATGTACAAGGCCATGTGGAAGTTTGACCAAAGATGATGACACATTCACCGGACAATGTATTCGAAAGAATTTAAAATCTCATTCATCAAAATTAATCCTATACTAAGGTAACCCTTCACCGGCTCTTAAGCAATAAGATAGATCCAAATTTAATATTTAAGAAAATTAACGGACTTGGATTGATGATTCATGTTTTGTACACATATTTGAAACAACAAAAAAAAATTTAAATTTTTAATTCTATGATTTTTTTAAAATTTTTTCTTTGTTAATATATTGAGTTATATATAAAGAATTTTATACTTTATAATATGATTTTTAAATATTCGAGACGCGGGCTTAATTTATAATATCTGAATTCTTATGTCATTTCTCAAATAAATCAGATAATATTTATTATTGGAATTAGAATGTTTGGGGGTTCATCATAGGCATATGTAGCAGTAGAGGTATTTATATTTATACAAAAAGCGGATTAATTAGAGGTCAATCATACGGAGATTTAGTGGTTGCAGTGGAACGGAAAATGGCATATGATTTGCTAAGGCCTCATTAGATAGCTTCTGTAAGGGCATCATAATATTCTTCCACTCACAACACAATTGCCCTTTAAATTTGCCACTTCTATTTACATTGTATGAACAAGAAGAAATGGTCCATGGTTTTTTGGTTCTCAATGTCCCACCTATGCTTCCTTTTTGTGATTTTGGAAGGAGCTTTTGACCCAACTTGAGCTAAATTAGACATGAATTTTTCTTTTTAAATTAACATTCAAATTTAGTGGAATATAAGATATTGTAGGGAATCATTTTGATGATAAAATTTTTAGTAAGATAAAAGCTCAATGGCCTTTAGATTATAAGTTCAATTTTTAGTGGAAGCATTCAAAAAACATCTTATGTCCTTTACCTAAACCTTCATAAGAAATATATATATAATTTTTTTTTTTATGATACAAAGGTTTGCATCTATATAAATAGAATTACAACCCATATATATATAAATAGTTGTTGTAATATTAGAGGTAAGTTTGCAATAATTAATTTGACGGTATTGCAATCGTTGTAAGTCTCTTATGTTAGGTCACACTCATAAAAAACCTCCAATTTCCTTGGCACCTTTGCTTTTACTCATTAATTATCTTTGTTTATATATATGTATTTTTTCCTTTTACTATTCTACCATTGTGTGCCTTATTAAGAAGATTCTTAAGAAGTAGGAGACAATAGCTGTATGAAGACAGGCGCAGAAAGAGTGGGGGTGGTGAAGGAATATATGTATTTCAAATAAAATAAAATAAAATCACTATCACTATGCATGTATAATTTTCAAAGTTTAGTTAAGCTAGTTGCTATTTTTAGGAATATTTTTGAAAATAAATTTTATATTGAATGAAACATACATTTTGGCATTTACTTTTATCGTTAAAATAAAATATGAATCTTTTTTTTTTATAAAAAAAAAAATATTATGTGCACATAATTGGTGCTTTGGTATAGGTGTCGTATTGTATATGGTCTATAAATCAAAGATATGCCATTTTATTAGGCTTTATTCCTTTTTATTTCCAGAGTTGTTTGGTTATGATTTTGGATTGTGTACTGTAGAGTAGACAACCACTAACAAAAGTGGCAAGAACAGATACCTATCACTTCCTACCCTTCTTTTATATAAATATGTATGAAGACTCCAGTTACTCCTTTATGAATAAAATAAAGTATAAATTCTTCATTACCAGCAATAACATATCATGAGAGACAGAATAAACAAACACCACAACCACAACTATTTTTTATTTTTTTTTTAATTTTTGTAGGTTGGATAATTAGATATGTTTCATCTCAATCATCATAGCAGTTTGATAGACATAGTCATAGATTTCAATTTAAATTTCTCTATACTTCTTTAGAAGTAAAATTGTATATATTTTTTTAATGGATATCTCAAGGACTATTTTGTGACTTGTGAGTAGACAACTAAAGGGCATGAAAAGGTTGCATTTTTCACGGGAATGGCTGAGACAGACCTCAAAGAAAAAGGATGTTTTTGCTCAAATTTATTGATATGGAGGAGGAAACATAAATGGACATTAGAAAAATTAAAAATATCATCTTTTTTAAGTTTTATAATAGAAAATAAACTGAGGGTGAACTTTGATTTAGTGGTTAAAGTGCTCCAATCGCATATAGATGATCTCTCACTCCCCGTTCCGTTATAATAGTACTGGATTGCATTGTGTTAAAAAAATGCAAATAAACTATAGGGTTATATACTACCAAGGAATCTTTAAGGGTTGAATATCTCTTTTGGAGTACTCCACTAGTATCCCTGATCCGTATGTGTTAATGTGAATGATAAAAAAAACTATAGGGTTGTAATTTGATATATATTAATATTAGCCATATTAAACATGTAAGAAGTTGAGCTGCAACCAAATTTTGGAAGCAGCTCTAATGCTCTAGGGATATGAAGTCACATGCCTTCTTAAGTGATTCAATAGCCATAAAATAGAAGAGAAGGGAAGGGAAAAACAAGATGACTTGCAAAAAGAGGCTCAAGACAAGTAGTGGTTGAGAGTCAGTCGCATGTGACATGTCACAAGCATAATATATATGGCATAGGCATTACAATTCAAAGACTAAAATTAACATAACCAAAAAGGAACCTCATGAAGACGACCATTCCTTGTGAAGACTCTCTTTTTGTTATCTTATAAGAATCTGAGATAACCTAATCTTTAAAGAAATTAAATTATTTTGAATGGGAGAGTGACTTAAGTTACTTTTCCATATTACGAGATATATATTTAATTTCTAATATTATTAGTTTATAAAATTATTATTGAAAAAAATTATAAAGTTATATTCTATATAATTAAAAAAATAATTGAAAAAAAGTGTTTTCAATTTTTGGTTTGAACCACTGATTCTGACTAATTTATTTATATTTAGACAAGACCAAAAATATGGCAGAAGTTAATTAATAATTGATTTAACAAAATTATAAATTTAATAGAAATCAATTAATAACTAATTTAATACGATTTATCGAATTCAAAATTTCACTTAAGATAACTATGCAACGGTGGTTGTTGGCAAAAGAAAAGTGTTTTCAATTGTCTACAACGAGCGTTTAAGTCAATCATGTTCTTATCTGGAAAAAGTGGGTATGGGGGGAGAGATATTGGAGTCATGAACAGCATTATTTCCACAGAATTTCAGCACAATACAAAACCCACTAAGAAATTAAAATAAAAAAAAGTGGAAGATTTGGCAAGGCATTTTTTTTTTTAGATTTATATATGTTTGCCAATTATTGTTGGATAATGGATGGTGATGGAGAAGAGAAGGCTACTCTGAAACGCCATTAAACTTTGCAATCCAAATCATTGCAATCTGAAAAAAAGAAACACAAAATGAAATCAAACTCACAAGGTGCTTGCTTTCTACTTCTTTGCATGTGAACCGCACTTGTGCAAATATATATATATATATATATATATAGTTTTTTTTTTTTTTTTTTATATCTTTTTGTCCCATACTTACTTCCATCTATTTCTCATTTTTTCTTTGTACCTTCTTTCATGAGCCTTCCATTTCTTCAACTCTTCAATTTCCAACATCAAATGATTGCTTGGCTTTGAGGGGAGGGGTACTAGAGCCGTCCACCGCATCACTCATGGCTCATATCAACTCATGGCTCATTATCAATGGATGTTTTAGTTGTACTAGAGATTTGGGTGTCCTCAAAAGTTTATGGTCCATATCAATTGTGTCTTCTATTCTATGCATAGTTTTTATGCTATTTCGTTAATTGATGATACTCTCTATATATTACTTCTACTTTTTATATAATTTCTAATGCACCCAAATGAGCAACATATAACAACTTGAACACGAACGAACATTTTGCAACCATTAAAAGATTGCTAAAGATCAAATCAAAATTTTTAAATCTACCTTACAAGTTGCGATAAAAAAAATATTGTATTAGCTTTGTGCTTTCGCAGGATAAATTCTTGCATTTCGATAATATTGGTGGTATCAATTCAGTTTGAAAGAGAATTATGATTGAACTTTTGTACTCACGAGCATCTCCTTCTTAGCAACAGTCGTGAAACCAAAAGTTCAAATGGCCTCGTTATCTACTCTTTTATTATATATATATATATATATCCCTCCCTCAAAAAGTTGACAATCCAATTTGGTGCTGAAGGGAAAAATAATTATACAAGCAAAATTCAAGCATATCATATGGAGTCAGAGGGAGTTGAAATAGTCTCTATAATTATGACACCTAGTTAATCATTGGATATGTATTAAATTAACACAACAAACAAATCAATGATGGACGCCAAAACGATTTACATCAGAGCCTGAAATATAACAAAATCTCTGTGGATTAGAAAAAAATGTGCAACCCTAACCCCCCACCAAGAAGAAAACATCCATCACTGGGAATCCTAGATCATGTTTCAACCATTGGCTCAGGATCAGAACACTCCGTGCGAGACCTACTAGATTGTCGTACAGAGTTGAAAAGAATGTCCTTGATAACCTAAAGCACAGATAGAATAAGACATTCAGTTTGTTGGCACAAGTAGAGGAATTCAAAATATTATTCCAGCCAAATAATTAAATTGCTCAAAGTGGAAACTCAATGAAGGATTACCAAGTTACCTGTGACATCAGACCATGGACCTGCTCCACAGTTATTTTAGCACTATCCCTAGTTATTTTGGTAAGTTGAGATTCTTCCTGCAATTAATATAAGTGACAATCCGCAATGAATTATCGCAAGAACATCAAGAAGCACACAAACATATAATATACTCAGTAACAGAGAATAAATGTTTGAGAAAAGAATAACACATACAAGGAAACAAAAAAGTGCATAAATTACAATAACACAAAAAATCACTCTAACTTGCAAACTTCTCTCTCACATGCAATGTCTCACAAGGGCACTTGACAAATAAGATATGTATGACTGTTAGTGCCTAAATAATTCCCATGGGGAGCATAAGAAAAATCAATAAGTTTTCATACAATTGATATTAAGGATTGACATCCTTGAATGAGCTAAGTATAAAGCAAACCCGAATTATTTAGTGCTGTCAAGATGGCACAACATGCTTAAAAGTTTGTCTTACTGTTGTGATACATATTGCTTGAATCAAGAAAAAAAAAAAGCTGAGCATCAAAGAGGCTTTAAAAGCTTGATGCAAGGGTAGGCATAAATCTCAGATGCCGCTTAGCATCAAATAATGTCAGTTAGTGCCATAACATTCATTCAATTATCATCTATGATAAAATATTAAAAAAAAAAAATCTGATGAATTATCTAGCATGAAGTCACATCCACAAAATGCTTCACAGAAAGTGAAATTGAAGCCAAAGAACAATCAATTTCTAGATTAAACAAAACTTATTAGTCTAAACAAGCAAAAACCACAATCACCTCTTTCTTCCTTTGCGGCGGTGCTATTAGAGGCCCAAATCGAGAGTGAGCCAATTGATTCTCAGCATGCTCCAGCTTCTCAGCTACACAATTTCAGATGTAAGACACAGAAGAAACTCACATGTTTATATCATGCACAAGCAAGATTAAAATTAGCTATGGAAACTTCATAAACAGCCTGTCTTATTTCATGCAATGGTGGGGAAAATTTAATTATCACCCTGTTACTTCAGGTTTTTATTAAAGTAAACAAATATACAAGATATTATGTTTTCATTGAAAAAATAGTAACATTTTTAGATATATAATATTTCTTCAGCAAAAAAGAGTAATACCATTGTCATATACTTATTTAAGAATTAAATCAGAATATACAACATGCATCTATGAATAATTATGAAATTTTTTGTAATAAATAACGAGCCACATCCTATAAGCATCAGATAAGGCCCGCACCAAACGGGAGAGGTTAAAACTAAAATCCCTAGTAAGGGTTATATTGGTTTGACAGAGAAGAGCCTTACATAACACAATTAGTTTGAATCTCTATCAATTTGTAGATGTCCAAAGGGGGGCAGACAGCTAAAGGTTAAAAATGAGAAAAAGAAATGAAGAGAAATAACCAAGAAATTACCTAAATCTGAAATTTGACCCGCAACATAGTCACCATTACCCAAGAGAGGTGAAGATGATAGAGTATTGACCCAATATTTGTTCCACAAGAGATCCAAGAGGTGGCAATCAAGCGAGGACTTAAAGTAAGTAATATCTAAAGCATAATACTGCAAAAGACAATAAACATTAGCCAGTCATAAAGTCTCCAATCTTGTTGAAACTATGCTTGGAGGGAGGTGAAATCAAAGAGGAGAGAATAGAATATAAGGGAAACTGATTACAACCCAAATTTTGATGTAAAGTAGTTCACCTCCTAAATACATCAAAATTGATAATATGCCATACTTGTTAATTATTTTTCAAGTTACCAACCACAAAAAATCCACAATTTTCTTCTCTTCTGTTTTTTTTTTTATTTCTCGTTCTATGCATAGTGTAAGACAATAGCAAAGAGTAAAATAACCTGCTTGCAATGCACACCAAAGTCTTCAATCTTATTAAGAGGAATAGTCTGATATTCGGAGACAGGATCATCTGGAGGCTTATATCCTTCAGGGTAAGTCCTGAATGCACCAATCTCAACTTTACCAGCAGATACAGTCCTTGTGGGATCAATAACAACAGCCAAAAAGGGCTCTTGGTATTGCTGGTTTAGCATTTGAGTAGAAACATCAATCCCTGAAAGCCAGCATCCATACCCTGGATGTGAATGATACCATCCCACCACATTCTCTAAGCGACCCGCCTACAACACAACCACAATAACGCACTTTACATTCAAACCAAAATAGAATTAAAACCCCAAAGCCTAACCTTTAGTTGATATAAAAGGCTCCACAATTCAATGAACTATGATTTTTTTTGGTCCCTTTTAGCTTAAAAAGCACAAACGTTTGTTGTTGTTGTTTTTAATTAAAGTATAACCTTGAGTTTTCGAATTACCTGTTTGTTAGTTTGGGAATATTCAACCATGTACTCGTAGGCATCAGCCTGGGCATTAACCCTAGTTTCAGTTCCTTCAACAGGAAGAGCAAAAGCGTCCATTACAATAATAGCATCACCATCAGTTTTCCCTTGCATAAGCCCCATGACCTCAATGGTCCCACCAGATCGAGCGTGGACCACCATCTTTAGCAGCGCGAGTGCGGAGATCTTGACGCGCCTAAAGTAGTGAGGATCGTTGGCCCATGGTCTGTCCTGCTGAAATTTGGCTTGCGCAGATTCGTCGTAGTAGAAAATAGCATCCGAAGAGGCGTCCGCCGTGGAGTTTGGTGCGTCGACGGTGATAATATTGTTCTCAAGCTCCCAGGTCTTTTGGGCAATTGCAGATGAAGAGGAAGGATAGGGTTCCATTTGTAGTATTGGTTTAGCAATTTGAGGGAAGTGTTGTTCAATTTGTGGAATGCCGAGACCATATGGAGCACACTCCACTCCAAACAGTCGAACCGGTGCTTTTCTAGGGCTCTAACGTGATTAGGAAGAAAGGAGATTGCTGAGGATTTTAAACGACGTCGTATTCTTAGATAGTTTTTTTGCACAATGCGGTGTGTCGTTTAACTTTTCACCGTGGATACCCAAAAAAAATGACCAAATGAGTCGTTTTTTCACTGTAAATACTGTCGAAGGGTAATTTTCGAATCTTGCACACAGCCCCTATGTGGCAATCAAATCCCACACTTGACTCAATCTAACAACACCCATAAACACAGTTCGAATAAAGAAATTCAAACATGAAATAATGTACAATGAAACAAAAACAAAACAAGGCAACAATATTATAAGTATGAAGTCCAAACTTTTATTCCTACCAAAACGTAAAAGGTTACATAACAAAGATTCCTTAAACATACCTTATTTGGTGTCTAATTTGCCTAAGGTACAATCAGCCTATATAACCATCATGACCAGTTATATGTGGGAGTTACAAGGCCGTTTTCCCACACAAACATATCTAATGTGCAGTTGACACGTCAGGGCTGAATTTTAAGCCTTACGTGCCAGTAAAGATTGTCCATAACTACTTTCATATGAGGCAGCCGTAGGTAATTTACATTCACAGTATCCAATTTTTAGTGAATGTATCATTGTGATACCTAACTTTTAGCAAGTCACTTAAAACTGTATAACTTTTTTTTAGTACCAATAAAGTAGCCGAAGCACAATTCCGGCAAATGATTGTGTGGCACAAAACATGTCATTTGACGTGGCGACCCAAACTTAAGTGGCAAACATGCAGGCCATGTGCAAAAAAATTGCCACGTCAGCCTCTAAAAGAAAGCCACATCAGCCCCTCTCTCTTCCCTCTCTCGCTACCATTCAAGCTAACCCTCTCTCATAAAAGATAATTTTTTCTCTTCATTCCCAGAAATCATATGCCCCTCCATCGATTTCTTCTTCAGTTACTGAAAAAAACTTCTGGAAATAGAGTGTAACAAAGCAATTTTGATTTGGCCATGATGAGAAGAGCTAGTGGAGTAACTACTCTCACCAAAACTCTCGCCTGTGGCAGCGACGTCACTGCTCACCGTCGAGTGGTTCAAGCGGCAATGATGAGCACATGCTCAAGTTCTAATTCGTCTCAAAGAATTTTTGATCGATTTGGTTTAACAAATCCCTTAGTCGAGCACAGAGTCGTAGGGATTATGTTCTTCTCTGTGGCTGCGTCGTCTCTTGGATAAGAGGTCCATGCCAAGGAGCCACCTTCCGCCAGAAAAATTGCTCATTTGCTTCTCTTGGCTCTTTCACCCAATTCATCATAGCCAATCAATCCCAACTATATCCTTCTTTTTTCTTTTTCTTTTGTTTCCTGTTACTGTTTATTTTCTTATTTGGATTCTTTTGTTTTGTTTGCAATTAAAAGATTGAAAGTGCCAGAAGGGTGTGATCTAGTGGCTGCCGCTGCACTGCCTGTCGCTTTTGGAACCTCACATGTTACTCTTGTTCACAGAGCTCACTTATCCTCTTCTCAGATATCTTTTCCCTCTTGAGCTCTTTTCTCCTGCAATACCCACATTCATACTTATGTTTGTATTCTTCTAGGTGTTGCTGGTTCTTGGTGCAGCTGGAGGTGTTGCATTGCAGAATGATTGATTCAGCTCCCTTTAACATGTATATAAAAGCAGGGTATAATGTTGTTAATGTTAGATGTGGTCCGAAAGTTTAGGCCCATATTTAATATTTAATTTGGTTTCCTATTTGGTTAGAGTTATTATTTAATAGTAAAATAAATATAAGCCGTTGATTTTAATATTTGATGGACGTACCAGATTTAAAGTTATCAATATATATATAAATTGGTACTCTTTCCACCTATTAGAGTTAGCAGACTAAAATCCATCTAATCTCTGCTACGTAAAGATTAAGGTTAAGGAAGAGAAACCAGTTTAACCAAAACCCAAATTTGATTCAAGTCTCTTTACGATATGATGAAGTCCGCATCAAGTAAGTATTTTTATATTCTATTTATGTAGCAAATTTATTTATTTAAAATCCTATGTTTTATGATCATGTCTATTTTACATGATGATTATGTTAGTTTAATATATGGTATCAGGGCATGAGTTTTGAATAAATAATTTATTCATATATTATGATTGTTGATTGTTTTATGTTCATGGGTGTTTATTGAAATTATTGTTTTAATGTTTTAATTAAAAAAAAGGAATTTTTGGCATTAGTGTTAGAACGAGTTGACGATGAACTTTGGGTTTTAGCCAAATGTATGGTTGGCCATTATTTAAAAAAAAAAAAATACGGCCAACTTTAGGTAAAAAACAACCATATTTCCCATTTGAAGAAAAAGTAAAAGAAACATACGGCCATCTTTCAAATATTATTATTATTATTATTATTTATTATTTATTTATTTATTTATTTTTTTCAAATAAGAAAGATGGCCTTTCTATTGAAGTTTTAAAGTTCTTAGTATGGGCCGTGTGAATTGTTCAAGTATTGTCGGCTTTTAATGGCCATATGTATTTTTGATTTTTGATTGTTGATATAATTATTATTGTTGGCTTATGATATATTAATTATTTTAATAGAATAATTTTTAGTTATATGACATTAAGGTTAAATTAGTTAGTTAGTCACCAAAGTGGCCAAACTAGTTTAATATATGGTCATATAATTTTTG
>CATIWM010122821.1:0-18182 GCA_949671775.1 Mallotus repandus | reverse complement strand
TTTACACATATACATATACATATATATATATATATATATATATATATATATACATATATATATATATGTGTGTGTGTGTGTGTGTGTGTATTGCATTTTTGTTTCGTGTGTATTAAATGTATCATGATTGTTGGAACCCACATTGAAAAAGTACAAAAACAATAAAGGGCTTATAAGTAGTGTGGATTGGACCTTAACACAAGCCAATTGGTTTTGTATTACATGGGTTCAACCTTATTTAGAAGTCCATATGTGTGCGCATGGGCCAACACTCTCGAAGCCCGTGGACTTGTTAACATGGTATTAGAGCGGTGATCCTGGGCTCGTGTTTAAGACCTGGAGGGTGCGGCCCGCTTGTGACCTTGTTTGAATTGGTGGGTGCGGCTTGTTTGAGTTTGATGCGACCTGTGTGAGTCGTTGGGTGTGGCCCGTTTGTGTTTAGCAAGTATAACTGGTCCATGTCCAGTTACACTTGAGGGGGAGTGTTGGAATCACACATTGAAAAAGTACAAAAACAATAAAGGGCTTATAAGTGGTGTAAATTGGACCTTAACACAAGCCAATTGATTTTGTGTTATATAGGCTCAACCCTATTTATAAGTCCACTTATGTGCGCGTGGGCCAACACTCTCGAAACCCGTGGACTTGTTAACAATGATTAAAATACAAGCAGGAATCTGTTTTGTCGATGAGTAAGTTTGAATTCCTACTAGTTCTTAAAATTTTGATAATAATTTTTCCTCACATTTTTGTTTCTTTTTCTCTTTACTTTCTTTTTTGTGTTTTAGGCTAATGTCCTCTTTATCCACTCCACTTGAGTTTCAACATATGAACTCTCGTTTATCCATACATGAGTTGATAATTCCTTTACATTAATAAACTGTAGAATTTTAGAGGTTAACACATCTCTGTTTTTGTTATTACTCAATGGAAAGGAAAGCAGAGTTATATACAAAAGTACAACTTTCTCTTAATTTGGGAGTTCCCTATTTAAAATTGGGTAATACCAAAATCAAAGGAAAAAAAAAAATTCTATTCTACAAATAGATAATAAATATTAACTCTTAAAGAATTAGAAGGATTGACAACGATTAATTTCGAAGTTAGAAAAGGAAAGAGAGCTAAATTTAAGCATAATTCCAAATTTTCACACTCCCCCTCAAGTTGGGTAATGTATGTCAATCATACCCAGTTTGGAGTTCAAATTTTCAAAGATATTTTGGGGAAGGGCTTTTCTGAATATATCTGCAATTTGACAATCTATTGGTGTGTAGATCAGCTTGATTGAACTTGCTTCAATCTTCTCTTTTATGAAGTGCTTGTCTATCTCAATGTGTTTTGTCCTATCATGATGAAGAGGATCCTTACATTGCTTATGGTGGCTTTGTTGTCACAAAACAGCTTCATCGGTGTTTCAGAATGTATCTTTACTTCCCTCAGCAATCTCATCAACCAAATCCCTTCACAAATACAATGAGACATAGCCCGAAATTCAGCTTCAACACTGCTTCTTGCTATAACAACCTATTTTCACTTTGCCAAGTGACGACAATATTTCTCCATAGGAATAATAACCCGTCGTTGACCTTTGATTAGTTATGGATCCAGCCCAATCTGCATCTGTAAACACTTTGACATCATTGTTTATAGTTTTCTTGAAATAGAGGCCTACACCAGGTTTTTTTTTCCTTCAAATACTAAAGGATGTGATAAACTGCCTTTAAGTGCTCTTTGGTAGGGTTAATCATATTGTTGCTTACCGTCCCCACAACAAACTTAATGTCAGGTTGCAAATTTCTTCCTCATGATCGCTTGCAATGATATATCATCCACATACACCATGATAATGACTCTTTTTCCTTCTTATGAGAACTTAACATAGCATGATTTGATTGGCATTGTAGAAATCCAAACCTCTTTAGTGCTTTAGTTAAATGATCAAACCATGCCCACGAGGATTTGTTAAGCCCGTATAGTGATTTTCAAGAATGCATTCTTGATGTCAAGTTGGTGAAAAGCCAATCTAAATTTATTACCAGTGTTGATATAACTTAGACTGAATTGAGTTTGGCTGCAGGAGTAAACATTTCCTTGTATTCAATCCCATAAGATTAGGTAAATCCCTTACAAATAAGGCATGCGTTGGACCTATTTGTGCTCCCATCTGCATTGTATATTGTTACAGAATAGGAACATTACAAAATTAGTCCATATGTGTGCGTGGGCTAACACTTTTGAGGCCCGTGGACTTGATAACATGGTATTAGACTGTGATCATGGACAAGTTTAAGACCTGGAGCATTTGTGACCCCGTTTGAGTCATTGGGTGCGGCGCGTTTGTGTTTGGCAAGTGTATTAGAGCGTTGAGCTTATGTTTGGCAAGTGTATTAGACCGGTGATCTTGGGCTCATGTTTAAAACCTTTTGGCAAGTGTATTAGAGCGGTGATACTAGGCTCATGTTTAAGACTTGAAGCGTTTGTGGCCTCATTTGAGTCGTTGGGTGCTGCACGTTTGTGTTTGACAAGTATAACTGGTCTAAGCCTAGAGGGGGAGTGTTCATTGGAAATCTACAAAACAATAAAGTGGCTAATTTTCGAGACCTGTGGACTTGTTAACGCGATATTAGAGCGGTGATCCTAGGCTCATGTTTAAGACTTGGAGCGTTTGTTAGCTTGTTTGAGTCCTTTTTTTGGGGGGGGGGGGGCGCAGTGTTGGAAAATATATGCCAAGCCCACTTGAAGGGGAGTGTTGAAAATATATCCCACATTAGAAACGTGCAAAGCAATAAAGTGGCTCACTTTTGAGACCCGTGGATTTGTTAACATGGTATTAGAGCAGTGATCCTGGGCCCATGTTTAAGACTTAGAGTGTTTGTGACCCTGTTTGAGTTGTTGGGTGCGGCCTGTTTGTGTTTGCAAATTATATCATGGACCCCTGTCCATGATACTGGTATGTCTCACACGTGAGTAGCGTTTCTTTTCTCTCAGCTTTCTCTTCTTCTTCTTCTGGGCGTCGTCTTCTTCTTCTTTCCTCACCTGCAATTTTCTGCTCTTTTTTTTATCTTATTCAGATCTCCTGCTCTTTGTTATCTTCTTGTTTACCACTTTTTTTTCTCTGTTACCTTCCCCATCTTTATCTTTTTTTTTTCTTCCTCTTCCATGAGTTCTTTGCCTTTCTCTTGTCCTTCTCCTCATTTTTTCTGTTGAGGTTCAATCAAATAATGTTGGAAGAAACAAACTCAAATTCTAGTGAGAATGCGCTCTATCAATTTTCGGTGACTGATAAAAAATCATCAAACCAGAGTGCAACTTTCACAATTTGTAAGTTGCGTTAGATCAGATAATAAGTGCTCGTCAGTTTGCGTGAGGGTATTGGCAAACCATGTGTTATCTGTTAATAACCAATATGCTTTTTTTTTAGGCCAATAACCAATATGTTTGAGAAGCCAAAAGCAAAAACACTTGTACAATAATGAACATGTAAGCAAATATAAATGAACATACAGTTCATTCTTAATGAACATGTCATGGCAAGCGTTCTTTTATTTTTTTTGCTCATATTCATATTGGAGTTGGAAACTTAGAGTTGGAAGTTTAATGACTGTTCAATCAGTGTACACATATTCATTTGAATATGTAGGCAAAGGTTAGTGAATTTGCTGCAAATTCATTGATCTTCACCTGCAAATTCATTGATTTTGACTTGCAAATTCATTGATCTTCACCTGCATATTCATTTGAATTTGCAGGTAAAGGTTAATGAATTTGCTGCAAATTCATTGATCTTCACTTACAAATTTATTGATCTTCACCTGTAAATTTATTAATTTTGACTTGCAAATTCATTGATTCTCGAACATACAATCAATGAACTTCATTGTTTTGAAGTCCAATCTAGCATAATAAGGTCACTAGTCATATTCATTTGAATCTGTAGGCAAAGGTTAATGAATTTGTTGCAAATTCATTGATCTTCACCTACAAATTCATTTGATTTTGACTTGCAAATTCATTAATTCTCATGAACATACAATTAATGAACTTCATTGTTTTGAAGTCCAATCCAACATAATAAGGTCATTAGTCAATGAGTGTTAAAACTTTTTTGCAATTTGTTTTCATGTTTGTAATTATCATTTTAATCTGTGTTGTGCATCACAGTGAATGCCCTAGTAGAAACTGAAGTATAAGGTGCCATCTTTGAGGTGACAAATCTCTGTATGAAACGGTGGCTCCATTCTTGGACATTATGGCCAAGGTTCTTTGTCTTCTCTGTATTACCTAGAAACGTACTTTTTCTGCTCCTTCACATCAATTTGTGATTTTATTCAGAGATCGAAGTAAACAGAGAGATCGCATTTATGGAGGTAGAGGAAGACGTGGATGCAAAGAGACAAAGGCAGAGGTGAAGGAGAGAAGTAGCGTGAATCAAAAAAAATTTCCCGTTATTTATGGTCATATTTTCTTGCGCATGGGGTGGCCCTGGTCCATCTTGCAAGATAGACAAGGGTCCACGAAACTAGTTCGTGTTTGGCAAGAGCGATGATCCTGGGCTTGTGTTTAAGACCTGGAGCATTTGTGATCCTGGTTGAGTCATTGAGTGTGACCCATTTGTATTTAGCAAGTGTAACTGGTCCAAGTCCAGTTACACTAGTTACACTTGGAAAATATATCCCACATTGGAAACGTGCAAAGCAATTAAGTGACTGATAAGTGGTGTAGATTGGACTTTAACACAAGGTTTTTTGTTACATGGGCATGTAGATTGGACCTTAACACAAGGTTTTGTATTACATGGGCTTAATCTCATTTATAAGTCCGTGTGCAACTATTATTTTTTAATTTGAAGTTAACGTCATGATGCTGAAAACGAATATAGAAACCAAAGCATGAGTTTTTTTTTTGTAAAAACGAATATCATTGTTTGTCTATCACTTGCGTACGAGTTGGTATATCCTGTAGGTTTTGTGAAAACAGGTTTTTGTTGTTTGTGTTCTTTTGTATATATAACCAAGAACACAATTTTTTTTTTCGTTTTCACAATTTATATATAAACGTTTTTTTTTTACAAAATAAAAATTAAATAATGCATGTTCATTACTTAATTAGTATAGTTTCATTTAGATAAAACATGTAGGTTCATTAATTAAATAATGCAATTTCACTATGAACGCATTGCAGGTTCATTATTATTTGCCTACAGATTCATTAGTAATTACTTATAAATTCATTAGTATTTGCTTACATGCTAATCAGTTAATAATAAAGTTTATTACTTAATAATATTATTAATTAATATATTAATATTAAGTAAATTAATATTAATATTATAAAAATTAATAAGTTAATTGGTCAAATAATATAGGTTCATTGATTAAATTATGAAGATTCATTAGTTATCAACTATAGCGTCATCGCTTTTAATACTTTAGTTCATTATTCTATATAATATAGGTTCATCACTTTTTACTTTAGTTCATTATTCTATATAACTTCATCAATAAAAAACTATAAAGTTCATTGAACACAACATACAAATTGATTGACTATAGACTTTAGATTCACCAAATAAAAAACGGAATAAACCCAATATATATATATATATCTGAGAGCACTTCACATTCCATTTATTTCCTGATAATATCGAAGACACTGGGCAAGTAGAAGCATAGTAGTCCAATGTTAAAAGAAGGATCACTTCCATACAAGCTGGTGTTGAAAACGAATACAGAAACCAAAGCAACAAATTGACAGATGAGAAACTTATATACTTTTTGTAATAGGATATTAAGGGCTGTGAGCAAGCGTTGAAGATGACACAATTTCTACATACACACGCATCTGGCAGTGGCTACCCTATAATTGTATGGTAGCCTGCTCATTTTTGTACCTTCTGGATGCTATTTCAAAAGGCTGCAAACTTGACCTCATGACATGGAAACACATATGCAATAATGATTACAAAAGATTCAGCGTTGTTCCATTTTTGTGGTACAGATGTAGATGGTTTACTACTTATCATTCATTTCAGAGTCAAAAAGAACAACGCACTTATCATAAAAAAAAAAGGGCGTGTTTTTTTTCACACGTGTGATGGACTCATGATCCATATTACAATATGGACAAGGGTTCATGATATAAAAATTGACTGTTATTCCAGCAGGCTAAAAGTTACAAGATATTTTCCTTACTTAAAAGATGTCTTTCCATGCTTTTGAGTTGCACCAATTTCAACCATTATTTTTTTTAATATATATTTACTAATGTATTTTACTATTTTTTATTTCTTGTTCAAGCAGATGGTTGAAGAAGCTGGTGGGACAGTCACTCGCATGGATGGCGGAAAATTTTGTGTATTTGATCGGTCGGTTTTGGTGTCAAATGGTTTGCTGCATAGCAAGGTTAAGACTTGCTGCTCCATTATATTACCATGCTTTTTTCTCATGTGTAGGCAACTAGTGATTTAATGCAATTTCGGAAATTGTTCTACAGTTGATTTTTTTTTTTTATAAAAATAAGTTCTTTAGAGGCTGAAATCTGTATTTAGAGTAGGTTTTGGATCTGAATATCTAAGAAAATTAAAGAAAAAAAAAATGATAGTCTTCTAAGAATCATGCCTAGAAAGGGTTAGAAATCTCTCTTAGAGTTGAATTGAATCACACAAATTTGATGAACAAGCAAATCTGCTATCAATTTTATTAATATCAACTCCTAATTTAAAACATAACAAGAGTAGGTAGTTTTTTCTGGACTCAACTTAAACCTCTATAAGACTTGAATTCCTAGTACTTTGTGTTTGAACCCTTTTAACAGAATTAGAAATAAATCAAACTATCTTAAAATCAATAAAACTCCTAAATAGAAGAATTTTAAAACAAAAGTAACAACACCTAAAGAAATCTGAATTGCTATTCTGGCGGATTTAGAAATTATTCAATTGCTTCTGAATAATGACAACCTAAAATACTAAACCCTAGTGCTAAATTTCTGAATTCTCTGAACTTCTACTTGTTCTCTGCCTGCGCCATTCTTCTCTTGTTGGAGAAAACACAAACCTTGAATTTGAAATGCCTAAGAAGCAAAATTAGTGATGAGCTGAAATGTTATTTGTCCTTGGTGGTAATTGGTAGCAATTGCAACACTGGAAACTCTTATTGGTAACAGGCTGAAATAAGATTCTCTTTTACTTCAAGTTTCTTAATTTCAAGCTGAACCATATCCATTTTTGCATCTGAAAATGTTTGTGTACTTTTTTGCTTAATGTTTGACTTCTTGCTGCTGCAAATCTAGGATTGAGTTTGGCTGCTTATGGTTTTGAGATGTAAATCCTGCTTCTTTGGCTCTTTCTCATTTTGATAAGCATCCTGCAAACACTATTCTGGCTCCTGCCTTTGTTCTTCTTCCTTTGCTTCTTGATATTTTGCAACCTCCAACTTTTGGGGCTGGTTTTGATCACCTTGTTCTCCAATGATCTTGGGTGCAACATGTGATGTTGATCAAATTTTTTACAGCTGCCTTTTCACTCTTAGCAGTGAATCTGACCTTTCATTCCTTGAAGTTATTGTAGCACACAACTGGTCATATGCTGAGTTCCTCCCTTCATTCAAGTGGTCAATATTTGTCCCACGCTCTTGATGAAAAGAATTTAGTTCTTCAAACTGGTTCAGTGTACTTGCCATGGGCATATTGTGCTGTTAATATAGATCCCTTCACACATCTTTTGTCAATAGTACCATGCAAAAATTTTTTAAACAAGCTTTGGTCTCATCTATGCACTCGACTCACATGTTCAACTCTGTACTACAATAATTTTGCAGCTATGGTCAACTTCATCTTTGCAAACCACATCCTATATTCATCTCTGAAGTTGTACTAGTCAAATTAATACTCAGTTGAAGCGAGAGAGTCACAAAATACTTTATCACCTCCTTCAAAACTTGGAGCTTGTAAATCACACTCACATTGTTGATAAAGTTAAACCACAAAGTGGGACAGATTTGGGAAACTGGTGTACAATTGATTTTTGAGGAAAATAAGAGATTCAGAGGCTGAAATATGATTTTTAAGCAGGTTTGAATCCAAATATGAAAGAAAATTAAGAAAAGAAAAAGATAAGCTTCTAATAATCACACCTAAAAGGGTTAGGAATCTCAGCTTGAAATGGTTGTGCTTTTAGGATTAAACTCTTAAAAAAAAGCTATCCTAAACCAATAAAACTCCTAAATGAGAATTTTAAACCAAAAACAAAGACACCTAAAGAAATATGAACTACTATTCTAGCATATTCAGAAATTACAAAAATACCCCTGAATAATGAAATTTAAAATACTAAACCTCAACTCAAAGTCTGAATTTTTTTTGAACTTTGTTTTTCTTGACTTGATCCTTGTCCTCGACAACTAGCAAAAGAACTTCATGTTTGTAATCTAATCAGCCAAATGTTAAGACAATTTGTACAACTATAATTGAAGTGTCTTGTCTAATTGTTTTCATCATATTTTACCAATTATTAGATGGAGGCTACTACCCATTTGTTGTCTGCTGTGGGTAAATATTTTGTTGTGCACTAGCCTTTAATCAAGCTTTGTACAAGGGTCAAATCAAGTTTTTAATCTTATTTTTATTTCCATCATTTTCATACCATGCCATTCTATGAGGATATTTGTCATTTGTGGGGGTAATTCTGACAATTTTGGTTGAAGTGCCCTCTCAATGAGGTTGGGTTTCTATTGTGTAGAAGATTTATAAAGCTAGGAAAGGAATTTACAACCTGTACACAACCATATTTACAGCCTATAATCTATCCCATATTACAGCCTATAACCTAGATGCTGTACATAGAAACAAATCTACAATATTTACACATCTATACATAAGCAATAATAAGATGAGGAAACTAATATTAATAACACCCCATTGACATCTCCCCTTAAGTTGACGCGGGAAAATCCAGAAGCATCAATTTGTCAAGCAAGAAATGATGGCGCTTGGAAGTAAGGGCCTTGGTAAATATGTCAGCCAACTGAAGATCACTAAGAACATGTGGAAGAGAAATGGTGTGAGCTTCGTAAGCATCACAAGTAAGGTGACAATCGCCCTCAATATGCTTAATATGCTCATAATAAACAAGATTAGTAGTAAGGGAAATAGCACTTGTATTATTTGCATGCGACGGGTTTGGACCCCATTAGGAAAAGCAAAGTTCATCAAGTAAGCAATGAAGCCTTAGAATCTCAGAACAAGCTTGAGACATAGCATGATATTATGATTCTATGAAGATTTAGAGACACAATCTTGTTTCTTACTCCAAGAAATTAGAGCATCACCTAGAAACATACACTAACCAGTATCTGCGGGTATCCCCACAGGCAGCATAATTTGCATCTCTATAGGCTAAGAGTAGCAAAGAGGATTGGATAGAGTAGAATAGGCCGCGAGAAAGAGTCCCTTTTACATAACGGACAATTCTTTTAACTGTTGCAAGGTGAAGATGTATAGGAGTGTGTAGGAATTGAGTAACCTGTTGCACAACAAATGACGAGTCTGGTCAAGTAATGGAGAGGTATACTAAGCTCCCAACTAACATTCGGTATAGAGAAGGATTAGACAATAGCTCACCATCCTCTTTGCGAGGTTTGACATTTACCTCCATAGCAGTGTCACCAGGAGAAATATCAAGAAGCCCGGCAGAGGTAGCCAGATCAGTAGCATATTTGTGTTGATTAATAAAAAAACCACTAGTATTAGACTAAATTTCCAACCCTAGAAAATAAGTGAGAGGACCAAGATCTTTCATATGAAAAGAAGCTTGTAAATGAGCCTTTTAAACTAGTGATCAAGTGAGAGTCAGACCTAGTAATGACAATATCACCTACATATACCAAAACTATAACAATTCTGAAAGACATCTTGCGCAAAAATAAAGAAGCATCATACTTGTTCTTAAGAAAAGAGTACTATTGTAAGATTGATCGAAACTTATCATACCAAGCTTGCTTCAAACCATACAAAGACTTTTGGAGTTTGCACACAATTGAAGTAGGAGAAGAAAGAAGCCCAAGAGGAGGTTTCATGTAGATAGCCTCCTTGAGATCACCATGAAGGCATTCTTAACATCCATCTGATGTAAAGACCAAGCTGGAGATGTAGCAAGAGCAAGAACTGTATGAATGGTAGACATTTTGGTGACTGGAGCAAAGGTCTCCTCATAATTCACGCTACTCCTGATTATTACCAATGGCAACTAAGTGAGCTTTATACCATTCTAGACTACCATTAGACTGTACTTTAAAAGCATAAACCCATTTGTAATCAAGTGGAGTTACAGAAGGAGGACAGTCCTCAAGATCCAATGTGAGGTTTGCCTTAAGTGCCTGAATTTCTTTCGGCATAGCCTACCACCAGCATTCATATTTGGCAGCCTGATTATGCCCTATGGGAATATCAATGGAAGACAATGTGGCAGCAAGAGCGGTGGTAGGAGAAGAAGTTGGAAACCCATACCTCTTAGGAGAAAACGACACCCTACTTGATCAACGCAGCAAAGGCGTGAGATCAGTAATGTTAGGAGCAAGCATTGGAGTAGTGATAGCTGGGGGAAGAGTAGAACTTCTTACATACACCAACCCAGGTTTAAACGTAGACAATGAAGGAGGAGAAGTGGGAAACTCTGGGAGGATTGTGTAGGAAGGAGGAGAATGATTTGGAGGAAAATAAGTTTGATTATTAAAAAAATCACATTCCTGGATATACGAATTCTATTGGCAGTTGCATTATAACATAAGAACGCTTTTTGAACAGCATTATAGCCTCAGAATGCACATTGAACTGATTGAGCAAACAACTTGTGACGTTTAGGAGGCAAATGGACAAAGCAAACACACCCAAATCTGTGAAGATGATTATAGTGAGGATGTTTTTGTTGTAGACGAAAATAAGGAGTTAAGATGAAGAACCAAAGAAGGAAGCTGATTAATCAAATAAACAACAGTGATTAGAGCTTCAACCCAGAATTTAGGAGGAGCCAAGGAGTCCAAAAGTAAAGCACGGGCCATATCAAAGAGATGACGGTTCTTAGGTTTGGCTACCCCATTCTGTTGTGGAGTGGAAGGACAGCGTTCAGACACAATTCCCTTGGAGAGAAGAAATTTTTGAAATTCAGTAGAGAGATATTCACCTCCTGAATCAGATCTTGAGTTTGAATAGATGTGGAGAATTGTGTTTCAACATGAGCAAAGAATAATTTGAAGTCATTTAACACTTCTGCTTTAGCTCTGAGGAAGTAAATCCATGTGAATTGGCAGTAGTCATTGATAAAGGTTACAAAATACTTACAATGAGCATGAGAGGTAATTGGTGCAATACCCCAAACATCATTGTGAACAAGTTCAAAGCTTTTAGATACACGACTGCCTTTATTGGAAAAAGGAAGTGTTTTACTTAGTAAGTTTTGCACGAAGAACAATCAATTAAAATTTGAGAACATTTTATTTTATTTCCCAATAAATTGGAGTTCATTAAATGAGTAAGAATCGTAGAATTAGGATGACCAAGTTTATTATGCCAGTCTACATGAGAAGTAAGGGATGAAATACAAGCAGGAGATGATGAAGGGAAAGAACAAGCAGTAGTGTGAAATGGGAGGTGTAGTGGAAAAGGACGTCCAACTCTAGGCCCCTTCACTGTCAGCTGACCTGATTCTTGATCCTGTACACGCCAGCCATCAAAAGCTAAGTGAACATCATATTTTCAATCAACTAATTGACCCACTGAAATTAAATTAGTAGACAACTTTGGACAAACAAACACATCCTTTATGGAAGAATTTAAATCACCAATATCTGCAATAGGCATATGTTGACCATTATCTGTTTGAATCATAATGGAACCAGTAGAGGGGTGAACATTAAAGAGCATCATGGCTGGTTTGGTCATATTATTAGAAGTACAAGAATCCCAAAGCCAATAATGAGGGGATAGATTTGTACCTTTCATTTTAAGGGTAGATAATGCAGAAACAATCATTTCTTGGACCTTTTCTGGTGTTAAATTGGCTGTCCAACAGTACTTATAGGATTATTAGTTGTAAATTCAGCAAATGGAACTACTACAGTTTGCAATGCACGGGAAGTAAGGCACGGAGGGTGGACTAAACAGTCTTTGATAATGTTACCTTAAATATTATTAGCTGCATAATATTAGGACTTGAAGATTACATTAGTTGTGTATATTCCTATTTTAGGTAGACTTCTATTTTAGTGCCTATTTTACAGGTATTATTACTGCAATAGTTATTTTCCTACTTTAGAATTCTTGTATATATAGGCAAGGCTGTAAATTATAGTAATGAGTAAGAAAGTTTTTCCTCTCTTCTGTTCTTTTCTTATTCACAACAGTTATCCACTTATCCTGCTTAATATGGACTGCAGGAGTATACTTACAACATCGACCAATCAGAAAAACTTGCCATCAGAGTGAAATGTTGTTTCTAATTTTCATATTTTATATTGTTTTTTGCATAGTGACAACTTCTTGTTTGTAGAATCTGCCCATCGAATATTTGTGTGAGAAATGAATCATAAATACACAACTATCTGATAAACCAATGTTGAGAAATGTTTTTCTTTAGAATCCTAGTTAACTGTACAAATACCTCAAACTTATATGTTGTAATCATTTAAGTTTTTGTCAAGTGACCTGCATTTCAACATTTTGCAATGTATGCTCATGAACCTTGTCCTTGCTAGTTGTGACTGAAGGTTATTTTACTCTTGTTATTTCACTATCCTATAGGTTCGAGAGCATGCTAGGAAACTTTTGGAGAAACACATAAAAAAGCTTTTTTTGATGCTCGGTAAGCGTGAGTGCTATTTGTATTGTACTTGGTTCATTATTTATTTATTTTTGTAGTTTCCACAAGGTAACAGCTATTTGTTTCTTTGTTGGCAACTCAACTATGTTCATTTTCTTTCTAAGATCTTTTAGGAGAATATGTTAAAACAATCTTTCAGGTCATAGAACAAAATTTGCATGCACTAGTCTTTGGCATCATGTAGACCTTGTCCATAATGCATGCTTCAGCCATTGGATGCCATCAGTTGATTCTTTTGTATTACTTTTTTTTTGGGTATATTTTGGTAATTGGTGTATTTTCTATCATGGATAGAATTGTCAATAAATGGAAACAATAGAAGCATTCCATGATGGATGAGTTGATTGTCAAAAATATCATCTTCGTTCATGGCTTGTATCCTCTAATCATTATTTCTGCTTCTCTGATATCTTTTTAACTCACATGCCATAATCATTGGTAATTTTTATTTATTTTTGTATTTTGCTGTTTGTCTCATAGTTATGCATCTGGTACCAATGGCGAATTTGCTCAACGAATGAGTGTTGAAGAGTTTGAGGAAGGGAAGCAATGGTTAGCTGATACGTTTTACCTCATACGGTGAGTTGATTTTAGAGTTTCCTATTCATTGTTAAGGCATTATAAAAAATAATAATACACTACTTATTCTCCATTTTATTTCGCAGAAGACTTTTCTGAATGGAAATTTTATGAGAATGTTCTCTGAGAAAACAATTTATTTTCGTTGTTTTGGTTACAATTTGAAAATCACTTGGAATTTGTGATTTAGTGTTTGGACTTTGGATTATATTGGAAGTATCACTTGGAATTTATTTTTCAGTGTTTGGGTTATATCGGGAAAATCATGCTTCTGTCAATGAAAAGTGCTATTAGAATATTTAAGTTATTACACAAAGCTAAATATTGTTAATGTATAGCTAAATATAAGATAAAATTACACAAAGCAAGACAACAATTTTAGTACTTTTCCTTGCCATCAGCTCACGGCCAATGCAAGGTGGTTGCTGATAGTTGATATACTAGTTGGTACATATGTACATGCAAGCATGTGTGTGGCATGTATGTGTGTGCATTTTGTGAGTGTTTCTCCTTTTTATAAGTCTGTTGCTCTGAAAAATGATTTTCCTTTTAGAAAATAAGTTATTTTCTTTGAAAATGACTTGGCTTTCCCTTTGGCCAGGAAAATAAGTTACATTGACCAAATTTCCTTGAAAGTAACTCCTTTAAAACAAACAGATCATTAATTATTTTAAATTTTTGTTGATCAAAATGATGTTTTTCTGATTTAGTTCATAATTGAATATTAACATTATATTGATGTCTTGTTGTGTGTGTTTTTCGCATGACCATGGAATAGATGTGAAGATGATAAACTTCCAAATATAGATTGGGTCCTAAAATTGGCAAGAGCAGCGGTTCTAAGGCATGGAGTGCGAGGACTTCTAATTGATCCTTACAATGAGCTTGACCATCAGCATCCTATTAGCATGTGAGATATTGGCCCTGGTAACCCTTAATTGCCATGTTCTTTGAAAATTACTGTTAGTATCTAAATCTTGATGTTATATTTCTCTTTTTGATGCTAAAAATGATTAGTGTTCTTAGTGACTAATAATAGCTTTAGAATGTCAGCTTTATTTGATTATAATGCTGAAAATGCGATTTGTTTGGCCCTTAGATTTTTGAAGAGCTGGTGAATTGTTAAATCATTTTATTTAGTATCCAACCACTAGGCAATCTGGTCAAGTGGGAAATTCCTTTCATAATGGTGGCTTTCAGTCCCATACTTCATTTTACTGTTTGAAGATTTAATTTTTCCAGTGGAGATATGTTTGATACTAGTAGAAGTATAAATAACTTTTTAATCTTTGTACACTTTAAGGAAATTGGCATCATAGATTGAAATGCTCTACTGATGTGTTTTGTATATGTTTCTGCTGTACGAGGCCTTCTACCCTGAAAAATCCTGAATGGAGTTAGGAACCTGAAGGCACTCATTTCCGTTGCTTTGATCACAGATCCATTCCAAAATAATAAATTTCAC
This sequence comes from Mallotus repandus, assembly GCA_949671775.1. Classification (NCBI taxonomy): domain Eukaryota; kingdom Viridiplantae; phylum Streptophyta; class Magnoliopsida; order Malpighiales; family Euphorbiaceae; genus Mallotus; species Mallotus repandus. The sequence continues at coordinate 3,267 of CATIWM010122821.1, read as the reverse complement.
TATTCTTCTATTGTTACACAAAATCCTATGTCTTATAGCTTCTCCACCTAAATGCACGTGCAGCATCAACTTTAATTTTTTATGATATTCCTTGTTTGATCTGAAAAGCTTCCAATGGAGGATTTTGAAATTCTCTTATGTCATGAACAAAAAGAAAAAAAAAAATTTTGCCTTTCTTTTTCTCTCTAAAGTCTGAGCTGTGTGCCAGACTGGCTGCATTTGCTTGCAATCTTAATCCATATTTTAGCATTGGTTACACAGTCGTAAATTACTGTTAGTTCACTGATGAATGGTTGTTATCGTTCAATTTATGGAAACTTACACTCCCCTTCCCTTGGGCATGCAAACATGAAAATTAGTGCAAGTGTCATTACCTTTATTCACAACCTGTTGACTTGTGTGTATGAAAAGTTAATCTAAAAGGGAACGCTTCCTTCATTTTTGTGATCTCTTCTTCAGTTTCCTAACTGAATTGAATGTTGCTAGGTGGAGATTACATCATGTATTAAAAACAAGTTCCTAAATGTCAAAAGAGAACCATTAAATGTGTGTGGGATTCGTTACTTTTCGTCCTGTATTTGAGGCTGTAAACTTACAGTTTTTCCTCAAGCAAGATATTTGGTTGTGACAGGACCGAAACAGAGTATGTAAGTCAGATGCTTACGATGGTTAAATGGTTTGCTCAACATGACGCATGTCATGTTTGGTTTGTAGCACATCCCAGACAGGTTGTTCATCTTGAACCTTGATATCGTCCAACTATTTCTGAACTGTAATAACTTAACAGTATTCCTTGTCTTACAGTTGCATAGTTGGGTTGGGGTTCCTCCTAATCAGTATGACATAAGTGGCAGTGCCCAATTTATAAACAAGTGTGACAATGGGATTGTTGTTCATCGTAACAGGGATCCAGAGGCTGGACCTATAGATCAAGTACAGGTGGGTTACATACGTGTGAATTTGTGCTGTATCATTACAGTTCATCAACATTTTCATTGCTGTTAAAGCCCATATATGACAAATGCAAGCAGGTTTACATATATAGTTTACCTGAGCTTACAATAACCGTGCATATATGCAATGTCTGGCACATATATGCACAAACGCACGGTTAGAGATTATGGGTCCTCCGTGTGTGTGTGTTGGTGTTGTGATACCTCACGTTTCTTTTTATGGTCCTGGTGATCATTTTGTTGTCATTCATAGATGTTTACTGATACACAACTTTTTAACTTGCAGATTTATGTGCGCAAGGTGAGAAATAAGGTTAGTGGAACCATAGGCGATGCCTTCTTGTCCTACAACAGGTATGAGAATAATACTACTTTTATCATGCTGCAAAACATCTGAATTTTGAGAATGAGCAAAAAAGATTTCTCTTGGTTTCAATTCAAAATGCATTACTATGGTTCTTTTATGGCAAGTGCATGAAGTTTTTTTCCCTGTCTATAATAAGTTGTTAGCTTTTCCACATTCCTCCCCTTCCCTCTCTCTCATCCCTTCTCCTACCCTCTTGTTTATGTCTCAGCCCTCATGTATTTTGTAGTAGAAATGAAGAGGATAGCCACACGCTCGGTCATGATATGTACAGAACCCAATATGAATAAAGTTGTTTTAACTTTTAAGCCATCCTTTTACTTTCTTTTTTTCCTTTAAAAAAAAAAATGCCCAGCTCGCTGGTTTTGTCTTTCACTGTCTCCGCATTATTATTGGCCTTCGATACCAAAGTGTTACCTTTATTTTTTTACCATTTACTGGAGTTACTTTTCTAATTCTAATTGTCCTTGTTCTTGTGCTAGTTAAGTAAATCTATTAATAATTTGGCCAAATGGCATGCTAAGCTGCATCAATCTTGTGCTTGAGCAACTCTGCTGCATCACTTCTGATGTTTGCATTATTGCTCTTGTATGGATAAGAGAGTGGGAAGGGGAGGAGTGAGAGAGCAGGAAGAAGAGAGAAGATGGGAACTTATAAGTTTATCATTATATTATCATATTTTATTAAGTTCAGCAGTAACATAAATGTTGTTGTTGTCAATTTGATCCTGATTGCTAAAATTTGAATTGACATTGAACTATCAAGTATTAATTATTATGTGTTGAAAGAATTGGTAAAAACTTTTTTTTTTAATTGCCACTCCATGGGGTCTTAGGTATGTCCATTAACTAATTGACCCTTAAATGTGGGATTGAGCTTGGCTCACTATCATAAATGTGCTTAGTTTTGTGAGAGTTGAGCTCCAAATAGTGAACGAGCGGCTTGGTTCATTTGTATCCTTGTTGGTGTTCACTTGATAGAAATTGTAGAGGGATGGCTTATTTTCAAATAATAAATAAGTTGCCTGGGATACAAATTGATGTTTAATAATCAAGTTGAAGATCAGGACATGATATAGTTTCCACATCAACAAAAACTCACATTTTAGTATTCAAATTGCAAATCAGGGCAAGATATAGTTATCAGCAGTCCGATTTACTCAACTGTAGAGTTCTTTTTCTCAATCTAGAAAATTATTTGCAGTCGCAGCTAGCCTTTTCAGGAATTTACATAATATATTGCTCCCTCTATTCTTTATCCACAAAATCAGTTTTGATGAATCCTGTACATAATCTTTGGCAGGGTAACTGGCGAATACTCGGATGCTGACACACATTTGGGAAGAAGTAATGGAGGGAAAAACAGGCGTCTAGGTTATCATTGATGAAAAGGCTTGTATATTTTAGGAGTGATAGAATGAGATAATATTTATTGAAAATCCTTCAATCTTTTTTTTTTCTTATTTTTCTTATTTTGTAAATCTTTTGGAAAAGCTCTCTAGATCAGCATGATTATCATAGCAAACCTTTCTGGATTATTGCTGCAGATAAAAGTGATGCAATTTTTGTAAACTAGTGCTTCATAGTACAACATTTTTAATGCATCAACTCAATGGGCAAATATCTACCTGGTAAATTTTTGTTCTTTTCATATTTTTGTCACCCTATATTTGCAATAAATCACACGTTTAAGAGTTCAACTGAATTGAATTCTTCTGAAATCTGGTAGCTTTTATCAATTTCAGAAAATAGAGGCAGGGGTTCAACTATTTTTTCTTTTTGTTTTTAATAAATTCTTGTTTTGAGGAGAGTTTACCTAGTAGTCCGGTGAAAGAACTCTGATTCGGGTTCTGGGTTGTGGAATCCATAACAATATCACAAACTGAGAAGAGTTTAATCAGCTTAACTGGCCACTTCTGAACAACCAAACTAAGCTATGTGATTTCCTCGT
>CATIWM010122796.1:0-20417 GCA_949671775.1 Mallotus repandus | reverse complement strand
TCTTTAGGTTCTAATCTTGATCAACCTTTTTACAATCTGATCTAAGCGATTCTTGGGTTTCTGAAATTCAATTTGTTCTTGGGTTTCTAAGATAGTAATTCACGGGTTCATAATCATTAGGGTTCGTGGTTCTATTCCTTGGAGGTTCTTAACATCATAGCTTAACCCGATACACTAGGCTAACTATATATATACTAACTTATTCTTAAACTCAGCCAATATATATATAAATGCAATGTAATATGTATGCAAATGTACCTATAGTAGAGTACGGGTGTGACATTTACAACTTAAAGGGGTATTATTTTACACTAAAAGACAAAAGTATATACTAGAATAAATCATAGGTTAACACTTGTCCAATAATATTATAAAACATAATATTATTTGCTTGATCACTACCCCTAGGGATTTGTGCATTATTTTATTAGACGTATAGGACCCGATTTGACATCTGGAGGTCAAAAATTTAACTTTTTGCCAAGTGGTCCACACTGACGCGTTGTAATTTTAAAAGACAGTTTTAGACTGAAATTCAACTTTGGGAGCCCGATTTGACCTCCGAAAGGTCCATTTACCAAATTTTGACTTTTCATCCCGGGGCTTCCTAAGGTTAATTCGAAGCTCTCAGACTGAAAACCAGTTTGAAAAATAGACACTATAGACACAAAAATAGTCTTTTTCAAGACTTTACTAATTGACTCAATAAACAAAACTCAACACAAACTTACTCACTCTTAATTATCAAATCCTCTTTCTCAATGTTAGGTTAGGTTTCAAAAAGGTTCAGTTTGGTATTCGGGTAGGGTTTTAGTGTACCAAATGGCTTTGAACTTGCTTTTCAATCATCATTCTTGATCAATCTCATTTGTTAGTGAGATATTTTTCTGCTTTCATCAGCGGCTTTTAAGGTTTTGAAAATGACCCTAACACAAACATTAGGTGTCAACTGGCTGACCAAAAGACCAAAGAATTTTAAAAAGCTCACAAAAAAGGGAATCAGTGGGAACTGAAGACTACCACGTAGAAAATTAACATAAACCACTATATCATTTTCAGGGAAAATATTTGTCGCTCTATGATCTCTCTTTACTAACATCTTGTAGTCGTCCGGTATTACGAATTGTTTCCTTAGGGAGACCAACTGGTCTCAAGTAGTAGATGACTCCACTTGCCAAGTCAAAGCACTGACCAAAGGGGGTTGGCCCATGATGCCAACACTAGGTTCACATTTCACAACACCACCCCCAGTGTTAGAAGGCACCTCCATAGGGGCATTAGACACATCTGATCACTCATAATCAGGACACTAAAATCAACATCAGTAACTAACTGGCCACTGATAAAGCCAACCCCAAAACCAATAAATTTGTGAGGAGAGGAGGTAGATATGCTACCAAGTAATAAAACGATGCCTCATCACGATCTGAAAAAAGCTCCCCATTACCATGAAACTGCACAAAATCATTGACATCAAAACTAAAAGGAAATCGGTTATGCTACTTAGGCTTTAAGAATAGTGTGGTGAGCATTAACCTAAGTAGAGTAAATTTCAAAATTTTACTTTCTCATAACCCTTCATCACATGAAGAATTCCACTCCCATGAATCCATTTTGCATTTAAACACATAGTTAACAAATACATCAACATGTATAAACACAAGAACTTAAGAGATCTAAGTTGCGGAATACTTATAATTTCCTAAGTTTGGTGTAAACCACAAGTATTATACTATATTGGATTGCTCTTGGTTTAACTCTTAAATCAATGCTAAGCCACCCAAATGTTTTGGCTCTAGCTTAAGACACCAAAGCCTTCCAATCACCTTCTTGCATTTGATTAAGTGAAGTTCTAAGTAACTCTCTTATGACCTGAACTAACTTAATCCTCTTGCAAGAACTTTAGAGTATATGTTTGGTATATGTTGTGTTTCCTTTTGGTATATTGTTTTTCCAATCTCTACAACCTCCACTAACTCTTAATGGAATCACTTCTATCCTTAGACACTTCTAAGGATATATATATATATATATATAAAGAGAAATTAGGTTAAGCTTGATATACATACATTAAACATCTCTTACACAACATCATTAGCATGTCACCTTTGCATGCCACCTATGACATAGTTAAAAGTTTAAATATGTAAATATCCCATTAGTGTTCAAAATAGATGTAGAGATTTTAAACATATCTCATGCATTTAAACCACATATATTCTCTACACTAACCAATATAACCTAATCATCATTATGCACCATAAGTTAACAATATACACATAAGAAATATTTAGTCTCTAATATGCCAAATATGACTTTATATTGATAAATGGACTTGGGTTTGGTCTTTGGGCTAACTCTTGGGCCAACACTTGGGTCAAGCCCAATCCATAAATTAATTGGGCCTAGTTAATAGACTTGGGCCTTTTAATTGGGCCAACACTTGGCTCAAGCCAATTCCAGCAAATTAATGGGCCTTAGGTTGATGGGCTTTGGAGTTGGGCCAACATTCGGCCCATTCCATTAAATTAATAGGCCTAGATTAGGTTAATGGGTTTTGGATTAATCTTTGGGCCAAAACTCTTTTAGGCCTAGGCCTACACGCCTTGGGCCATTAATCCAAGTCCATAAGGAAACAACATATATTCTTTATTTAACACTTTAATTAATATCTCATATTAATCAAGTATTTAATAATTAAACTCTTGGTGGAATTAAATTTCATGATATGCTAGAATAATTGCTCAAAGCATAAATCCAATTTCATTAATCTTAATTAATTGATTGAACTCTTTAATCAATAATTAGATTTATAGGGTGATATGGAAAAACTCTTTTAGGTGTGACTTACTAGGTTCATGTCTAATTGGCAATGAGAGTATAATATCAACTCTTGATAATATTTGAAACTCTTTCAAGCCTAAATGTGAAAATCTCAATTATACACATTTAGTTCTCATAAGTTGTGAGTGACCCCTAGCATCGATAACACAACTACCTAATTAAAAATGAATGCATATGATGATTCACAAGAACCCTTTGATCATAATTGTTGTGCACTGAAATCCCTTCATTTGAAGATCCCGATAAAGCCTAGAGTCAAGGTTTAATCAAACTCCAATAGCTTTATCATATGACCTCATCTCAAGTTATTCTTGATAAAACATAACTAATACTAGAAACACTTTTTACCACTGAAACTCTTTCAGACTGTGTTATGTTTGTACTGGCTAGGAACTTATTCATCAAGAACAAACTTAGATAGATTAGGATATATCCTGGTTCACTCCAGGCAATGAATCCCATCTTGGTTGAACACTCATCCCTATATTTAACTGACTAGAATAACCATACGCCATATACCCATGTGTGAATAACATAACTATGTAAACAATGACAAATTCTAACCACTCAAATGTGGATAACTGTGTCACCTTATGTCAAAGGACTATATGCACCATTATGACCTAGATTATGATCATTGATTATAAGTGAATATCCTCGCGATCACTAATCTAGCATTACTGTTTGATCCACCCATCACATGAGTATCGACATGTCTATTCTGATATCTCATATCAAGTAGCATAAGACTCACTACCTCCCACTATTAGCATCACATACTAATCAAAAAAATAGACAGAGGTGATAGTCTAATTAATATTACAAAAATATTAATTAATTTACTATGAACCATTTATAGCATATGTACTAAATAAATTTGCAACTCATATTATCAACTCTTGATAATAAATTTATTTAACATAATGCTAAAGGGTAAATATTCAAATAAATAAAAAATTTATTTAAATGAATATTTTATTGTCATAGGGATAATTTACAATGTCATTTTACATTACAAAAATGGCACTAGAGCACATCTATATTAACAAAAACCACTAGACACATATATCACACTTAAGCCTAAAATCCCAAAAATCAAACGAAAACCCAACAAAATAAATACAGGCACTAAAAAACCCAACACACAACAAAGTAAACAAGAATCGCAAACACACCCCAACCATAGGCAGAAATAGTGAAACAACTAGGAATAGGGGTGTGTAATCCTTCCGAGTTGACCAAATTAAAAATTGAACCGACCCAATTCAGTTCGGTTCTATTTGGTTAGATATGAACTGAACCGAATTGAATTTTTGGTTCAATTTGGTTTGGTTTTTACACTTAAAAAATCGGTTAACCGAATTAACTGAAATTTCATTTATTTTTTGATTTTTTGATTTTTAAATAATATAATAAAAAATAAAATAATTTGTATTTATTAAAATTCAGTTTGTTCGGTCGATTCGGTTCAATTTTCTAAGTTATTTCTGTTTTAGTTTGGTTTGGTTCAGTTCGGTTAATTTGGTTCGGTCAAAAAATGGCCTAAAATCGACCGAACTGACCGAATGCACACCCCTAACTAAGAATGTAGAATTAACGACCAAACACATAAAGAGACTAAATGACCCACACAATAAAGTGAAAAAGAAAAAGAGAAAGCCAAGCAAGGTAAGGTAAGAAGATAACTTATTTCTCAAAGACATCGTTCAGAAAAAGAAGAACACCAAAAAATCGAGAGTGAGAGAGGCACTGAGCAAATAAGGTAACTGCTTCTACGAAAATAGAGAAAAAATTGAAAAAAAAAGGAGGAGAAGAAACTCGAAGACAGCAGCTATAAGAATAAAGGGAAAAGCCCATTAAATGCACACCACTAACCCCTCCCACGTCCCTAATACGTTCTCCCATAAAGTCTTTTCAAAATTCAAACTACTACCTATTACCTAAAAACATACGCTACGTCACCAACTGAAACCCACAAATTATATTTGGACATAAATGTCCAAACATTTTTAGGGAGAACTATAGTAATAAAGAGATCGAGACCAGTTACCGTGAGACCAATAATACATTTTCACAAAAGATTGATATTGGTTTGACCTGGTTAACCAAACTAACTTTACTCCACATATGCGGGAAAAATAGCACCAATCCTCAAGGATAATGTCACCTATAATTAATGACCCAACAGTTGAGGAGAGGGTAATGCCATCGACATGACAAAGCTGCAAGGATTGACCTAGCAGAACGGAGCTTAAAGAATGATCGATTGGCCAAGCTTGGTGCACAAGCCAAATCCTCCATAAAAGGTATGGGCAAAGAAAGAAAGAGGTAAGACAGAATTCCAACTCTACCTAAACCCTCATTTTCTCCCGAGTTGGACTCCCACTAACTTAAGCCTTGGAGTAGCACCACTAGCGACCACTTATTGCTCCCTTACTTGCCTTGCGAGACCAAGCTCACTAGGCCGTTTTCCGACAATCTTTAATCAATGAATATTAAGATATTATTCAACATTAAATATTAAAAATATTAAGGCTAGAGTGTTGAACCAAAACCTTCGAAGTTCGGTTCGACCTTTAGGGGCTTGAACAAAACTTAAATGTCCGGTTACCTTTAGAAACTTTAAAAAACTCATCAAATTGAACTTAAAGGGCCCAAAAGACTAAAAAAATTTAAAGAACCTTGGAAACTGGTCCGAAACAACCCCAAAATACGCATGGGATGATCTCACGCATGTGGTTTAAGAAAAGCCACATGTATTGGTTCTTCCTACACACATAGGTTTTCTAGGAGCCACAGACATGGGTAAGATCCACATTCATGGCACGTGGATTGTGATGGTCCTTGACTTTAAGTTGCATATTTTACATATTTTTTAGGGATTTTTGGCAATTGTGAAGTTTTTTTTTTTTTGGCAGTTTCTCCATGATTTTGGACAATATATTTGAGCATATTTTGAGAACTAATTAAGTCTTAAACCCCTTTGAATAAGGTGATAGACTTGTGGAAACCCCTTTCCTCAAACACTCAACATCCAAAAAACTATTTTTCTTAGGTTTTAGATCCAAAAATCCAAATCAATTTTCATCCAAGTCAAACACGCTTCAAGGGTAAATCGTGTGAGAATCCAATTAACTATTTTAATAAAAACTGCATTTCCATTCATTTTTTCATATATTCTTCCTCTACTCAACTTCTATTTTATTTTATTTTTCATTTTCATCATTTCATCATTTTGTATTATTTTGTGATATTGGTTGGATTTTGTGGTTTTTATGAATATCTTGTGAAGTAGTAGTTGATGGAGAAGTGAGAAGTTGGAGAAAATGAAGCTGGAAGTGTTTGATCTATTTGTTTCATATTATTTGTGTAAATATTGCATTTATATGTGTTATTTGACATCTTTATCACCATTTACATATTAAAGTTTGCATTTTTATACTTCTTTTTACTAAAGTTTTCATTTTTACACTTCTTTTTATTAAAGTTTGCATTTTACATTTTATTTTTATTAAAGTTTGCGTTTTATATATCCTTTTATTAAAATTTGAAATTTATTTCTTTTGATTAAAGTTTGCATTTTTATAACCATATGATGTTATTTCTATGAAATGACTCTTCAATATTACAATTGAAATTTTTATCATAAAGCTAATATTTTTTAGCTAGATAATATAATAAACCTTGAGACTTTATGGTCAATATGAACACTTTTTATTATAATGTATATAGAATATCACATTTTGCATGTAAATAATGCCTTTTTCATATTAAAAATATAATTTCTAATATTTATACTATAAATAATATATTTTGCCATGATAAAAAAATTTATTCTTTTTATGTTTATTTGTAAACAAATATTCAACAAAAATGCTTCTTTTCTTTGTTTTTACATGTTTATTCATTTGCAGGTCATTCATGTCATTATTTAGGTGAAATACCAATGAGTTTGTGGTTAATTATCCATGATGGATAACATTTTAGGAATCACTTGAGGTGCTTGCCTTGGCATCATGCATATTCATTAATGCAATTTATTATTTGTTTGTTTTGGTTATTATGTCTTGATTATTTTATTTTATCATGTGGAACTTTGTACGAATAAATAGTGATGGGAATAGATATATTTAATTGTCATTACTTGATTATGAATGGATGGAATGTATGCTTGTGTTCGCTAACCTTTGTTTTGTATGGATTATTAGAATAGGATTAGATTTTCTTTTATTTTTCTATTTTAATGCACTTACTAGAAAATTTAAAGTGTTGTAATCCTTAATCTCTTTTCCTATTTTTATTATTATATTTCTCATTTTGATGTATTTACTAGAATAGATTTCAAAAGCATTTAATCCTTAATTACTTTCCCTCGTTTTCTTTATTTCTTTTATTTTTGCTTTACTTGATTATTTTGCATGCTTTGTGTGCTTTATAGCTTGGTTTGCTTACTTTCTTTGTTTGATTTACATGCTATTTTATGTTATATTTCATGCTTTGATTGTTTTATTTGCAATATTATCCCGCCCTGATCATTCCATGCGCAAATCGCCAACAATAGCCACAATCAATAAAAATGTTAATGTTGTGCAAGGAACTAACAATTAAATGTCAAATGTATCATTAAAACCGAAACTAGGGCGATGTGATAAGCAATTTAGGTCATGTATATCAAGAAACAATCAAGTAAAATCGGCTTTCCGAATCCAGATTCTTTGACTAGGAAAACAAGTTTTACTTACTGTGCGAAGTTTATTTTCCATATCTGACTGTGGTTGAGTGGCGACTTCAAACTTACGAGACTCCTTTGAGTCCACACAAGGTTTTCATGTTCATTCTGAAGGGATGATAGTAATTCTCCAGTGCCGTCGTTGATGTCCCTCTCATGACAATAATATTTGGAATTTGACATCCCATCCTTTACTCAGTGTGCATTCCCTAAAAAAGAGTGCATACTGCAATGATATATATCATTCTTCAAATTTTCGTAATCCTTCTAATTTTAAACAATAAGGCACCGTAAATTAAAAAATATTTATGCATATTTTTAGTCTTGTTGCAGACACTTGGGACGTAACAATAGCATGCCACTAGAATGCACCATGCAAGAGTCATTCTTTGTACAGGAGTTGCTCTTTGCCAAGCAATTTGTAGCCCTTTGGTACGTGTATGATCTTTTTAACCTGAGATGATTCGAACGAGATTAGGACAACCCTGATGTCTTTCAGTCAGAGAATCCATATTCCATGAAGCATTATTTTTTACACCTGCGGCTACTCTTTCCCTATATGTCTCGGAAAAATGACTTCCCATGAAGTCCTTTTGTATGCCAATATGCAAGCCTCCCTGAGAACTGTAGATCCCCAACTGTGGCAGACCTGCAAAAGTAACTGAAACTGAAAGTTTGCCAGTCCAGCCATGTTTTTCTTTGCAGTAACGACTCTTGCTGCTTATGCTTTCTGCTATGTACATCCACATCACATATGGGATGCCTCACTTAGGTTGCAGAAATCAGGTTTTGGTTCTTTCAAGAATGGAAGTTTCTACTGCAAACCTTAGTTGTGCATCTGTGCACCAGTACCAGTGGAAGCGACCATGGGAATAATTAATGATCCTACGAGGCATCCAAAACCAGAAACATGTTCCATGATCATTTGGGCATTCACGACTTTATAATTTATGATAAAGGGCGAAATGGTTTTTCCATTGCAAATAAATGAAACAGTTAATTTAATCAAATTATCATAAGAGACGCCTATCCCATTTATTTATAAGAAAACAAAGTCTACAAAGGAACATCTGGTGGGTAGTCTTGTGGGTGTCTCTTGATGGCTTCTCTCAACCACTTCTCTTGCTCACAGAGGTTGGGTGGGGGAACATCATATACATCTCCAAAGATATCTGCAACTGGAGGTTTTTCCATTTTCTCCGCCTCTTGAATTACATTTAATAGCTGTTAAAGAAAATGATTATGAGAAAAAAGTTTTAAATGGGATTAAGTATCTGCAAAGATATTCTGAAATGCAACATAATAACTTTTTTCAAAACCATATAACTAACAACTGTTGCTGCATTAGTTATATTTAAAATTTTAGAAATAAGCAGTTGGTTGAAGGATTAGAGCATTCATGTTCACATACACAAACGCAAATAATTGAATAAAGGTTTGTGCATTCACTATGAGAGTTATAAGGATCCTTCTTATAGATGATGATCTAAATGTAGCGATGCAAGGATACAATAATCCTTTCATTCTTTCCCTTTATTTAGGGTAAGCTGGAGTGTTTATTAGTAACTTCTATAGTGCAATTGAAACAATCTTTTCAGATAAAAATTGAGCAGGAAATTCCATTCTTTACATAGATGACACTTGTATAGTTCCTAATTGTCATCAAGTTGAGGAAATCGTAGGCAAATTTAAGTGTGAAAAGGGGGGAGGAATGTATTGGTTTTGATGCATCAATTTACCTGTTTCCTCGTGCTGCTCCTAAGTTCTGACTCAGCCTCATTGCTCCACCAGCCATTGCTTACTATCCATTTCTGAAATCTCATAACAGGATCTCGTGCCAATCTCCATTGTTCAATCTCATCAACTGAACGATACTTTGTGGAATCATCTGATGTTGAGTGATGTCCCACACGATATGTTAGAGCCTGCTCATGGTTGAAAAATACAACTGGAGGATCAATGCAACAAGCAGACCTTATGTAAAACCAAAGAAAAGCAGGAAGGAAAAAAAAAAACTTCATTTCTCTGTCTCTCTGTCTGTTTTCTTTTCCTCGTCTTCTCTTTCGTTGTTGTTGGAAAAAGAAATGTTTTCTAGTGTTACCTCAACTAGAACTGGTCTGTGTTCATTGATTGCCATTTCACGAGCTGCACAAACTGCACTATACATTGCAAGAGCATCATTTCCATCAACACGAATACTTCGTACTCCATAAGCCTGCCCTCTCACAACAATGCCATCACCTGCCGGTGAATAGAATGACAAAAAGAAAATTGCACTTACATTTAGAAAGGCTTTATATGATTGGAATTCCAAAACCTGAGAATGCATGAGGGGAAAAAATACTTCGAAACTGATCTGAAAGAGGGGTGCTAATTGCCCATCCATTGTTTCGACAGATAAATATAACCGGTGCCTCCATGACCGCCGCAAAATTTAAAGCAGCATGAAAATCTCCCTAGCAATATTTGATCTATTAGAAAATGAGCCACCAAAAGTGAGATTCATAAGAACTAATTGGTTTATTACCCTAACAATATTTTATCTAACAAAAATTGAGCAATCAAAAGTGAGACTCGTAGGGACTAATAGATTTCCCATTTTTGCTTTGCTGCAGAAAATTGGTTCACCAAAAATAAGAAGTTAATGAGAAGATGTCCATCTAGGCAGCTTAAAATGATCCACAGGCAATTAATCAAATTATTTCAAAGAGAATGGAAAACAATGTCTTCAGAAAATTTTCTTTTTTTTAAAATGAAATAATAGCAATATACTTACCTCACTTGAGCCGCCATCACCAAAATAAGTGACAACACATGCATTTTTGCCATCCATCTTTAGAGAATATGCGGCACCAACTGCATGAGGAAGCTGAGAACTGGAAAGCAATAAGAAATAGTTTGTCAGCAGGATGAGGATGTTAGAAAAGGCTCTCACAACAAATACAGAAGTTTGTTTATCTTACGCAATTGTTGATGCTACAGTGAAGTAATTGTGATTTTTTGAACCATAGTGGGCAGGCATCTGCCTCCCTTTGCAGTTATCTCCTTTGTTACTAAAACATTGATTTGCAAATTCTTGAAGAGTGTAACCACGCCATAAGAGAACTCCAGGCTCCCTATACTGCATGGAATATTAAAGAAATCAATTTTAGTTATTCTTTCAATGCTGTTCATCAGAACAGTTGCTGCAGCTATAGGTCAAGGATGGTGAGCATATGAAATAGATACAAAAGTATTATGTAACTTTCAGCCAGAACCTAAGAATATAGATAAACATGCAAGCATATTTATGTGTGTAAAAAGAGAGAAAATGGCATTGAAGAGGGACTGATGCTTGGAAATGTGGCCATATAGAAATATCTATAAATGTACTTGTAACCTGACATACAACAAGATAATCAATTGTAATAGGTGCAGCTGATGCAATCACTGAAATCATTTCCTCTATCATTTTATGCTTGTTCATCAGTACACATGCTAAATTTAACAAGTTAAGAACATAGGAGATAAAAAAAATGCAGTGGAACAGTTCAAAAGAATTCATGTAGTCAGATTTAGATTTATAAGGAACTAAAAATGTAAAAGGATCTCATACTCAAGCATGCACAGGTGAGAAGCATGTAGAAAGAGATGGAGTAGACATTTCATGTGTTTGTACCTGAGGGACAACAAGATCATCATTTGTGAGAGCTGCTGCTGATGCAATATTGACAGCTTCTTCTCCAATTGCAGTCACATAAAATGAAATTCTTCCTTGCCTTTGTGCTTCATAGAAGATGGTGTCCATTGTTTGAAGTGTCACCATATCACAATACATTTTTCTAGCAATGTCCCCGCTGACCTATACAAATAACAGCCTGTAAGAACAATCTCTGCCAGACTTGGGGAAAGAAGTGATAGAACAGAAAATGTGACCAACAATTTTCCAAAGAGAGGGAAAGAAACGAGCATAGGTAGCAGGAAACATACTCCTGAAAAATTGCTATCCTGAATCAGCTGACCATGGTCATCAAGGACACGGTAGCAAGGAATTCGCTCCAGAGCTGACTCAGATAAGAACCTCATTTCAGGAGTGAATGCAACCTTTCCTCCTGGAAAATCCAAAATCTGCCATCACAAGGGAGAGATTAGAACATGAATACATTTTTTGCTCACAAAATCTGCAAAGATTCAGGTATGTCAAGAACTATAAACCTTATAGGGTCCAGTTTTGAAGATAAACAATATAATCAATTTCTCTGGAAGCCTATAAAGAATCTTGCTCTGTTCTTTCGACAGTCATAGTTATCAGTAATATTTAAGCATGTGCAAATATTTAGAAGTCCACCATATCAATTCTACATTATGGCCCCTCGTACAGAAAAATCAAGACACATATCTGCTCTAGCAGCACTTATTACTAAATACTCAAAGGCTTATGGTAATCTTTAGTACTGAATTTAATTTATTTCTTGTTTTGTGCCAAATGGAATCCCATGCTGAGCCAGCAGTGATGTTGGTATGTTGCTTCAGGAAATAACCACACAAATATACCACATTTATGGAAAAAATAGTAGTGGATGTTAGTGACTTTTTCAAATAAATAAATAAACAGAAAACTGTGATTGTTAGTAAATGTGGCTTTTGGGGAGAAAAACACTTTTAAGGAAAAAACATAATGTTTCATCATAAGATGGACTTGACTATAGAAAAAGTATAAATTAAAGATTTGACCTGTTTGAAATGTCATACTATTAAGATGGATGGATTATTTGAACTATGCATTTCAACTAATATATAAATGGGCATCCATTTCGTCTATAGACTAACTTTTACAACCATAATTCTTTAATAAATAACACAATAACTATTTATAGAAAACAACTTTGCAAGTCTTACAGAATCTACAAAGTGTTCAAGAGGTCTGATATTGTTGTGCATACGCAACTAAACAAAGGCTTCACCATATCTTAAGAGGACATTTGCTGTAATTGGTTCACTCCAGTTCAGTTTATACTGGGATAAATAAAGCCTTAAGGAAAGTGGAATCAGAGCAAGCCATAAGTCATTTCATCAATTAATAATTAAAATCATTTCTCAATTTTTTTTTCCTAACAGGACGATGTCCATCACGTAATGAAATCTATGCTGCTAAACAAGCAATAATACTGTCAAATGTTTACAAAATGACCAAACCATATAATGGTAGTATCAGAAAATGCACATTTGCTTACATTTGCTTTCCACAAATTCAGCTAAATGTTAAGAAGTGCTTTGAACATTAAAATGCCCATCTTGAACATTGACTATGATATCCTTCCTATACAAATGTAAGGTTTTTTTTTAACTCCTTAAGGTCAACAATGATAACCTCCTATAGTGCAATAATGAGCCCTGGGATCCTGGTTGTTGTAGTAGTAATTAAGGCTATTTTACCAGTTTGAAGAAAAATTTTTCATGAAAAACTTTTCCCAACGTTAAGTGTTTGGGCAATACAATTAGCTAACAACAGTAGAGCTGAGATTCAAACATTTTCTAAGGCAGCAAAAAGAAAAGTGAAACTCAATAACTGAAAATTCTTGATCATACAAAGCAACTTAATAGTCATATTTTTCTTCTGACCCATGAAATTTGCACTTTGCCTGTCAAATGAAAAACAAGCTAACTTAAAAGGCTCATCCTTTAATTTCTCTTCTTAATTCATTCTAAGGTATCTTTGTTAAAATTAAGCCAAACATATCAAAGAACTGACACATCAAATCAAAAATCCTAATAGCTCTCCACCAGTTTCCTATCTTAGTCATGTTAATGTTCATTTAAACTGATTGAAGACGTGAAATTACCCAGAATTAATAAAGAAAGAAAGGCACATTCTCTTTTACAGAAGCCCAATAGCCACGAAAAGCCAGTGCTGTACCTGGTCATTGATAACGCTACTATAGCCGTCGGCTTTGCGGGACTCAAAGCGGCGAGACATTTTGATACTGAAATTAGCATTTGGGTTCTTGAAATCTTGAGCTAATGGAGCTGCTGATCGAGTTTTGTAATTATTGCTCAACCAAGAAAAGGAAGCACTAAGACGCATTATTGATTTGACATGGTTAATGATGTTTCTTGAATTTCTTGTACAGAGAGCCATTGCTGACAGATAGAGGGACAGCTTATTGCTTTCAACTCAATTCAATTCAACTCCTACTCAGATTAGTGATCATAGAGAGAGCACGAGCGAGTGATTGTTAGTTGTTCTGGTTATACCCGATAGCCTGATAGATAGATGGCTGACTCATTTGTGTTACTACCAAACCAACCGAGGGTGGAATAGGCAAAACCTGAGCCTTCAAGTTACGTTCGCTTCTATTGAGTCCTCAAATGTATATTTTATGGACAGGGACCCGGCTAAATTTGACTCTCCACAGTTTACATTTCATCATTATGTTTATTTTGGTTATAATAGAATTTTCGTTTTATACACGCTATAATACTAATCTATAATAGTAATATCAATAGTTGTTGATGTTAGTGATAGTCATCTTAGAATTAGTGCTTAGCATAAGTATTGGAGAATCGAATCTTCCTGAAAAATTGAATCAAAATTTTCAGAATCAAAAATTTTTGTTGACCATTTAATTTTCTCCGAACCGAACTATCTTAAAATTTTGTATTAGGACGAATCTAGAGAATTTGAATTATTCGAACGGAAACCCGTCTCGAACCGCTCTGAATTGTACTGAACCGAACTAGAACTGATAATTTAATAGAATTAGAGTTATATATACATATATATTATAAAGATTAACATTATATTATAAAGATTTTTGCAATAATTATGTTTAGTTTATTAATATTGGACCTACTAATTTAACTTGTAATGTAAAATAATGTCATTTTAATTATTTAAAATAAAAATTTCACTTATCAATCAAATAATGTTAAACACAAAAAATAAATATTAAATTAGTAAATAGCATTTTAGAATATTATAGTACAATTTATTTTGAAACATTTAAATTCACCATCAATAATAAAATTATAATATAATATACTTTTTAGTAGCTATGGTGTTATTATTATTATTTCATGATATATATTATTTATATAAATTTTTCATAAAAAAATATAATAATTGTATGGTATATTTGAGTGTATTATAAAAGTTTTAATAAAATTTTTACAGTAAAAAATATGTTAAATAAAACTATAAAAATTATTTAATTTTATGATAAAATTATGAAATGGTTCATAGTTTATTAGTTCAATTTGAATTATATCTTTATTTATTTTTAAATTGGAGAATAACTAATCTCTGGACTGAATTGAACTGAAAATTTTAATTTGGAGAAGAACTGATTTCCAAACCAAATTGAACTAAACATTTTAATCTCCGAATTGAACCGAACTAAAAATTTGTAGCAATTCTAGAGAATTGCATTCTCCTAATCGAATCGAACCGTACACACCTCTACTTAGAATAATATTGTAATTATTGTATTTTCCAAGCTTCCAGGAAGAACACATCCAAAAAATATAGAATTTATGTTTTTTTAACTAGATTATATTAAATCTATTTTGTCATGAGATGGAAAGTAGTGAAAGTCCGACAAAAGAAATTAAGGAGGCATAGGTGGCTCACCAAAAGCCACCAAAGCAGCCATGATGATCCTTTCTTGGAAGTGCTAGGGGTTAGGGCACCCCCTGACAGTTCGAGCTCTCAGACACCTTAAAAATCAGTGTTGTTCCTCTATTATATTTTTAATGGAAAAAAATCACTAGCTCATTATGATAAGAATCGTCAGAGTATAAGTTTTGAGTATGGTTTCAATGTGGGATTGTAGGGTATTACTAAGGGTTTGGATCTCTGGTAGAGACATTTTGCTAAAATGTCTGTATTAAGTTATAATAGACATCATTCTCATGCTTTTGTGGAAGATGAATTGTCTTTTTATATGTCTTTTGTCTATGGTGAAGCTTCAGGAGCTGGCAAACATAAGGGTTGGCATATGATTTCTAATCTAAATCCAGGGGATCAAAAGGCTTAGCTTTGCATCAGAGACTTTAACTGTATTATAGATGCATAAAAAAAAGAAAGGTAGTGGAATCATAGGAAAATAGAAAAATGAAGCCAATATTCAATGTGGCTTGATATGGCTTTATGTAACATAAAATGAAAGATGCACTTTATGCAAGCTATGGTCATGCATGAGAGTATGGTTAGGTCAGATCCTTGGCCAATCTATATTTGCATCTAATGAGCAACAAAAGCTAAGGAGTCAACTTTTCACTTTAAAGTTAAATGGTGTGAATTAGAGGGCTGGAAGGAAGCTATCATTATAGGATAGGAAGAAAATGCAAATGTTTCTTGGAGCAGAGAATGAAGAATTATTAGAAACATAGTTGAGATGGGAGTTCTCCAAGGAATAATGTTTGAATCAAAATTAACAACCTACAGAACCAATAACAGACATAAGCAAATTTAATCAAATTGAGATCTTAAGACAGCTTGAGGAAGCTTGGAAAATAAAGGAGATTTATTGGCTTCAAAGGTTAAGAATTTTGTGGCTTAAAGATGGAGATCAAAATACTAAATTCTTCCATCTATCCATAGTTTAACATCAACAAAGGAACCAAATTATCAAGCTAAAGAGTGCAAGGGGAGAATAGCTTGACAATGAGTTTTTTGTTCATAAGGAGCTTTGTAATTTTTATAAGAATATGTATACTCAAGAGAAAGTGGCCAACATAAGCAAAGCTCTTAAAAGTTAGTAGAATCTAGTAACAATTAACATGAATGAAGCCCATATCCAGATGGATTTGAAGGTATTTTCTATAAATCTTATTTGGATTTGTTAAATATGATGTTTACAATCTTGTTGCAAATTTCTAGAATATGATTAGTCTTCTACAAATATAAATAAAAATTTCATAGTTTTGATTCTAAATGTTAAGAATCCTGAGAATGCTGTCAATTTTTGCCTTATCAATTTGTGTAACTTTATTTATAAAATCATAGCTAAGTTGATGGTTAATAAATTGAACATTTTCTAGATAAATTAGTTCACCCTTCTCGGGTGCCTTTATGCCTGATAGAATTATAAATGATAACATCTTAATTAAGTGTTGCACATATATGAAGAAAGCATATGATATGGTAAATTGGAGTGTTCTTGGAAAGATTTTTTATAAACTGGGTTTTGCTAGATTATGGATTGATAGAGTTATGAGATATGTAACTGTAATGTATTCAGTGCTAACTTCTGTTAAATTCTTAAACAAAGTGACCCTTTTTCCTATCTCTCCCCTTTTCTTGTCAATATTCTCCCCAATATGCTTGATTGAGATATTAAAATGGGTAAAATTCAGGGGTCTAGAATTAATAAACATGCCCCTGTGGTAAATTTTATTTTGATTGTTGATGACACAATTCTATTTAGTTCAACTTCTGCTAGGAAGGCTCAGTGCCTTAATTCAATCCTTGATTATCATATGAGGGCTTTGGGGCAGAGGATTAATAAATCTAAAGAAAGCATTTATTTTGGAAAGATGGAAAACCAATAATTGAGAGATTAAATTAAGAGAGCTTTGTATATGAAAGAAATGCTAAAAGAGGATAAATATTTAGGTTTGCCTTTTGAAAGGGGAAAGTCTAAAATTCATTCTTCAAAATATATTATAAATATAATCAAAGATATAGCATAATCTTATAAGCATAAAACTCTTTCTTGTGCAATTCAAGAGGTCATGATCAAATATATCCTTCAAGCTATTCCTACTTATGCTTTATCCTGCTTTAAATTTCCTATAACTTTTGTAAAGGCAAGTCATTGTACTTTTAATAACTTTTTTATGGAAACAGGGGAATGAGGAGAATGGAGTCTTTTGGAGGAAGTGGGATTCTTCGACAAAATTAAAATCTATAGGAGGGTGTGGTATTATGGATATGTAATTATTTAATATTGCTCTTTTAGCTAAAATTGTGTGTAGAATCATAATAACTCAGAGTCTTTATTAGCTAGAATTCTCAAAGATAAATAATATCATGGTGGATAATTGATTGAATTTAGGAAGTGGGCTAAATCATTATTGGTTGAATTTTTCAGAAAGGATATATTTGCTTAAATTAGGGCTTATGAAAAAAATTTTAATGGAAAAGAAACTATAATTTGGGAAGATCTTTGGGTCCTACCCTTATATGCATTTAGAATAAAACCTCCTAATCCTTATATGCATTTAGAATAGAAACTCCTAAGCCTAATAATTCATATTTATGTATTATTTTATTGATCATGATCTTAAATATTGAAATTTAAATTTGATTAGAAGTCTCTTTAGAGAGGATGAAGTTGTAGCTATTTTTAAATTTCATCTAAGTTGATCTAGATAGAAGGATTCATGGATCTAGCATTGTGATCAATATGGAAGGTATAATGTTAAATTTGGCTACCGTGTCGTCATTTATCAGTTTAAAAAAGCCTTTATAACTAACCCATCCTCTTCCTTGGTTTGAGATAGTAGATTTTGGTTTTCTATATGGAAAAGCAAGGTGCCTCCTAAATTACAAATGTTTTTCTATAGAGCTATGACAAATTCTCTTAGCTGTATAGAGAATTTATACAAAAGGAGACTCTCTTCATCTTCTTTACGCTAGTTGTGTAGTAAGCAAGCTGAAACCTTGGAGCATGTTTTCTTTTTTTGCCCTATAGCAACTCAAGCTTGGTTTTTATCTCCCTTAGGTTATACACATGAAGTGAATGGTTTTGATTATATAAATGAATAGTGGAAAGCTATTTGCAATTCTTTAGAATCTATTGATTCCTCGGATTTTCTTGATCTGATTATCTTTTATATTGGTTTATCACCACAAAAAACAACACGATTAGCGATAGACACAATATTGGCAGCTATTGATACCCAAATTTTGACGGTCCTTCAAAAATTTGATGATAAAGGATTCCTGTCAGTCAGACAAGGAGGAAATTTCTTTGGAAATTTTCTCAAGCGTGCTCAAACAGAGAAGAAACCCGAAGAAACCAAAAGGAAACCAAAAATCTCAAAAAGGTTAACTTGGGCCTAAAACAAGACCAAAAGTAAGGGAAAAGCCCAAGGGGCGGGTCAACCCACGAGCTTAGGTTGATGACCCACGAGTGTGGGTTTTGAACCTAACCCCGTGGGTCAAAATGACCATCTTGCCCCTACATGGGTTCAAGGACCCACGCGCGTGGGTTCTAGACCAAAAAGTGTGGGCCCTTTAACCTGTATTGATAAAAACTCGATTTTTCCTCTTTTGGAGGCGATTTTGGCACATTTCTCAAAGCACTCTCCTTAAGAGAGAAAACACTACTGTTTTGGACTATTTTTTTTCTCTCTCTCTCATATTGAAGACAATTGGATATCCATTTACAACAAAAACACTAAACCAAAATCATTTTCTTTTCTTTTTTTGTCTTAGGATTTAGACCATTAAATCCAAACCGAGCTCCTTCTAAGTCAAAGCACACATCAAGGGTAACAACTCGATCCCTCTGAGGATCTCCTAACCATTTTTAATTAAAAATTGCATTTTTATCATCTTTTTCATCTCATTTCTATCATTTTTATTATTTTTTACCATCCTTTTGCATTTTTACTCATTTATTGTGAATATTTATTATTTTGATGAAGTTGTGATTTTTGTGGTGATTTTGAAGTTTGACTATAAGATATGTTGAAGAAGTGGGTAGTTCGGATGATTCCAGGAGTATTTGCATTCATTTTTGTATTTTTCCACCATTTTTGCATCATATTTTTAATATAAAAATGGGTGTTTTTGATGTAAAGTTAGCATTTTTATTATTATTTTTGCATCATTTTAGCTTATTATTTTTATTTCTGCCATTTTCATTTATTTTATTATTATTCTTGCATTTTTAGTATTTTTATTATATTTATGCTTTTTATGGTAAATTTGACATTTTTATCATAAAGTTATCATTTTTATGGTAAAAATATCACATTTATCATTTTTATATTTTTATTTCGGTCACCTTTATTTATTTACATATTATTTATGCATTTTCTCATTTTTATTACATTTTATTTTTATTATATTTATGCTATTTGTAGTAAATTTGACTTTTTTATCATAAAGTTTATGTTTTTATGGTAAAAATGCCACCTTTATCATTTTGATATTTTTATTTCTGTATTTTTATTTATTTATGTATTTTTATTATTTTTATGATATTTTTGTAATTTTTATTGCATTTATGCCTTTTATAGTAAATTTGGCCTTTTTATCATAAAATTCACATTTTTATAGTAAAAATGTCATCTTTACTATTTTTATTATTTTATTTATGCGATGTTTATTTATTTATATATTTATTTTTGAATTTTTACTATTTTTATTGTTTTGTTACAAATTTTATTATTTTTATCCCTTTTATGGTAAATTTTGTATTTTTATCATAAAGTTTACATTTTTATAGTAAAAATATCACCTCTATCATTTTAAATTACTCATTTCTGTATTTTTATTAATACTTCAGCCATTTTATCATTTTATAGCCTTTTTCCTATTTTTATTGCTTTTATGCTATTTATGGTAAATTCAACATTTTTACCATAAAGTTCATATTTTTATGGTAAGAATGTCACCTTTACCTTTTTTACTATTAATTTCTATCATTTTATTTATTTGCATATTTATTTCTGCATTTTTATAATTTATATTGAGTTTTTGCTATTTTTGTTATATTTGTTCCTGTTATGGTAAATTTGGTATTTTTATCATAAAGTTCATATTTTTAAGGTCAAAATACCATCTTTATCATTTTAATTTATTTATTTCTGCACTTAAATTTATTTATATTAATATTGCTGGATTTATATT
>CATIWM010122771.1:0-13305 GCA_949671775.1 Mallotus repandus | reverse complement strand
ATAAACAATATTTTTAATTTTATTATGAATAAAAAAACTTTTAAAATAAAATTATTTTTTTTTTTAAAAAGTATCTAGATAGTTATATTGATGATAAATCATATGTATAATTTTTGTATTATTAAGGGGAAGTGTTCTATTAAAATTTTATTATAAAATAATAATGATATTTGTTGATAGGGTATTAAAGTGTTAAAAAATAAAATTATATACCTCTAAACGCTAAAAAAAACCACAAAATTATGTTTAAACACATGTTATTTTTTTTATATTTATCCCCAAAACAAATTAACAACAATTATATGTTTTGGTTTTTCTTCGTCCCTCTCATTCATCTATGGGGATATTCTGTCTGTCTCTAGTTGTTTTGATAAGATTTCTTTTATGTTTTCTTCTTTTTTATGTAATTCTGTTGCCCGCAGTCTCGCTCAGTGGGTTTTACAACTTCTTGATGATGTAGTTCTCCTTGTTGAGAAGGTTTCTCCGTCCTTTCCTTAAAAAAAAAAAAATCCTTTCAAATATTTTTAAAAAAGATTATATCGGACGCTAAAATTTATAAAATAAGAATACATATTTCATTTTTATTGTTCAAATTTAATTATCAAATGTGTCATAAATTCTAATATTGAATATAATGCACTTAATGCATGTAAAAATCTCTTAACATTTAAAAAATTAAACAAGCAAAAAGTAGAAAATCAACATTATTTTAGACCAAATTACTATAGATTATTATTTGATATTTAATATTTTTATTTTAAATCTATTTAACTTTTACAATTTATAAAATTGATGTATTTTATAAATAAATGTTAAAATTAACATAAGATGCTCATACGAATTAAAATACTGTTCAATTAAAAAGATAATATAGTTGAAAAAATCTAATTTTATTTTAGATTTAATGTTAGTTTTATTAAATTAAAAATCAATTTTAATAATTTACATGCCTAAAATTATTTCAAATTAAATATTTATCCATTTTAGTATTAGCTGAGTTATACAGAATTAAAAAATAATAAGAGTTTAAAGTTATAATAAAAATAACAAAAATAAAAAAATATTAAAAATTAATCACGTTAAATTTATGAGTGAAACTACACAAGTTTGGTAATTTTCACAGACATATAAAAAAATATTAAAAATTAATCACGTTAAAAGAAATACAAAAAATAAAAAGAAAAAGGTTGGAGGACAAGCAGACGGTGCAGACAACTCAAATTTGGTAATTTTCACATTGAATAGAAACATCTCACACACGCATAAAATGAAAAAAAAAAAAAAAAAAGGGTTTATAATGAAATGAAATGAGCCGAAATCAAAAAAAGAAAAAAAACGAAGAAGCTTCATTTGATGTTAAGTTAGGCAAACAAAATCAAATTTCAAGATGATTTTTCATAGAATAATCATTAATGTTGCAAATAAAAAAGTCTTTCTCTTCCCATTGATAAATTTTCAAATATAGGTACCAATAT
Organism: Mallotus repandus; assembly: GCA_949671775.1. NCBI lineage: Eukaryota > Viridiplantae > Streptophyta > Magnoliopsida > Malpighiales > Euphorbiaceae > Mallotus > Mallotus repandus. The sequence continues at coordinate 11,830 of CATIWM010122771.1, read as the reverse complement.
AATTTTAAAAAAATTAACACATGACTTGCAATCTGCTATGTGCATCACCATATTTTTTCATATATATTTATCTAATGGTGGGGTAAGTTATGTTTACGCTTCCAACAATTCCATATTATAATCATTTTCTTCACCCTTTTGACTATTTGTCAAAATAGCGTTCTCAAGCATTAAAAAAAAATTATTGCTCCTAATCATGACAGAAAATTAATTTTTTACATGCTTTAAATATATTACATTCAATAATAAAATTTAAACATATATACATATATGTCATTTTAGTATATAGATTATAAATCCAACTGTAAATATGATATATTTAGAGTAGATAAAAATTTCTCATTATTGAATGTGTAACATATTATTTTGAGCATTTTATCTTCAACAAATGAAAATATAACATATGTATCATATATGAAAAAATCAAAAATTAAATTCAATATATTTAAAATAAGTTAGATTTTTCTAAAAAAATCAATGATCTAATTTACCAACTTAAATTGTAGGTGACAAAATTTTAGAATTTTTTTCTCTATTTAATTTCTACATCAATATTTTCGTAAAGGTATAAAAATAAATTTATACATATAAAAGTTTAAATTACAATGAAATTAAAATTATTTTCAAAATTTTATCTAACAGTTTTACTTTTTTTTTGGATAGAGATAAACGATGTTTTTATGATGTTATACTTTGAAATTAATTAATGTTTTAAAACTATAATATAAATAATTAATCAGGGCAATATTTTGATGTTGAAATATTTCACAATAATTTTCTTTCAATAGATAAAATATTTTATTTTTAATAAATTCTGAATAATATTGCAACTCATGAATCATGAAAAATTATTCATACATAATGAATTAAGCATGTTTATTTCTGAGCCACCACTTTTAAGTGATTATGATCCCAATAATCTAGTTCTGTATGAAAACTCTTTAGATTCTGATAATTTGATTATGGGACCTCCGAGTTTGGGTCCTGCAAGTGATTAATAAGAGTAAGGTGAGATGTGAGATTTCTTCCAGGATATCCATTCCCCAAACAATGAAAGATCGTGAACTTTCAATAGGATGCTGAATGTTGGAAGGTTTATGGGTAAGATGGGCAAACTGCTGACATTTAATGCATTTTTGGACTAGCTAGGATGCGTCATTGGACATGTTAGGCCAATAGTACCCTTGCAATAATACTTTCTGACCATGGAATTTTGAGCTTTGTGAGCTCTACATATCCCTTCATGGATTTCTCTAAGCACATAGTTACCTTCTTCTGGGGATACACATTTTAACTATGGATGTGATAGTGACCTTCTGTAAAGTTCGCCATTATACATGGCGTAATGCGCGGCTCTAATCTTCAACTTCTGCACCTGAAGCTTATCTTCAGGTAGGATTCCATGTTCCAGGTATTGTATGATTGGCTTCATCCACTCAGCCACCTTCTAAGCGTTCATTACTTCTTCTTCCTCGATGCTTGGTTTGGTGAGTTCCTCGGTTAACTCAAGTTCTTTAAACACCTAGTTGGCTTCCGATGCTGACTTTGCTAACAAATCTACTTCTAAATTCTCACTTCTGGAAATTTGTAATATTTCCCATTGTCCCCCTTCACTCTCCAGCTTCTTTAGGAGTTGCTTGGCCTTTTCCACATATTTAACCATGCTCGCATCTTTGACCTGGTTTGTTCCTTTGACCTGGTTGACCACTAGTTGGGAGTCAGAATAAATTTGACTTCTATTGCTAGTCTAAGTCCTATAATTAATGCTTCATACTCAGCTTGTGGCATTGTATATGATTTGGATTGTAGATTTGATTTTTAGATTGCTCGGCCCAATTAAGACAATTCCAGCTCCGAATCCTTGAGCTCCGGATGCTCCATCTATGTATAGTTTTCACTTTGAGTATGGGAGGGAGACGACCTCTTCGAATGTCATCTTTTGTATAAAATCTACTAAAGCTTGAGCTTTTATCTACCGATGAGGCTCATAGCTGATGTCAAATTCTCCCAATTGAACTGACCATTGGAGCAGTCGTCTTGAAGTTTCTGGTCTCTGGAGAATTTTTCGCAAGGGGAAATTAGTTCTGACAACTATGGAATGTGCTTGAAAGTATTATCAGAGTTTCTTTGATATGTGGACAATTATCGTGACGAGTTTATCTAGCATAAGATACCGGGTTTCTAAACCTCTGAGGATCCTATTGACATAATATATTAGGCTTTACTCACTGCCCTCTTCCTAGACTAACACTGAGGCAATAGATTCATGGCCAATAGAGAGGTACAAGTATAACGTTTCACCCAGAACTGGTCTGCTGAGCAATGGCGGTGAAGTCAGGAACTTTTTTATTTCTTCAAATGTTGTTTGACACTCATCATTCCATTCAAATTTCTTGGAACTCTTTAAGGCACAGAATAATGGCAGGCATCTCTTGGCTGAACATGAGATGAACCTTCTAAGAGCTGTAATCCTGCCATTGAGTTTCTGAAGCTCATTCAACATTTTGGGAGCTTTCATATTTAGAACGGCTTCCATCTTTTCTGGGTTTGCCTCTATGCCCCTATGTGAGATCATGAACCCTAAGAACTTTCTTGCCTTTACTTTGAATACACACTTATCTGGGTTTAGCTTGATCTGATACTTATCTAGTATGGTGAGTATCTGCTCAAGATCTCCGACATGTTGTTCTTCTATTTGGCTTTTAATAATGATATCATCCACGTATACTTCTACGTTTTTCCTGATGTGGTCTTAAAATACATGATTCATCAGCCTTTGGTAGGTTACTCCAGCATTTTTCAATCTAAAGGGCATAACCTTATAACAATAAAGGCCTTCATGAGTAATGAATGATGTTTTCTCCTCATCTTCCTCTTTCATAACGATTTGATGGTATCCTTGAACGGCGTCAATGAAACTGTAGAGACGGTGGCAAGCTATTGAATCTACCAACTGATCAATTATTGGTAATGGATAGCTGTCTTTAGGGCATGCCTTATTGAGGTCCGTGTAGTCAACACACATTCGGTACTTCCCATTAGCTTTCCTGACTAACACCACATTAGTTACCCACTTTGGGTGTGTGACTTCTCTTATGAATCTGGCGTCCAAAAGCTTTTGGCAATCACTTTCTGCCTCTCGTACGCAAACTTCCTTTTCTTCTAGATTACTGGTTTCATTCCTGGTAGAATGTTTAGGCTATGCGACGCAATCTGAGGTCCACCCCCTAAATTTTGATCGCTGTTGAAGTGAAGCTATTTGAATGTCTAGTAAGAACTTCCCCAAATTTTTTCCTATTGTCTTTATCGAGCTCGCCTCCAATTCTGACTGCCTTTTCATCTGTGATCTGCAATGTTTGGACCTGATCAACTGGCTCTAGATTGGCACCTTATTTTTCTGTTTCTAAAAATGCCAGGGGAAAAGCTTCCAGTTGAGGTTTAGAAAAGCCAGTTGATAACACCGCTAAGCCATTGATTGATCTTCGAGTATGGTTATGACTCGGTCTTCTAAAGGGATCTTTATGGCAGCCTTCTAATACTTGTGGTCGTATCAATCTCATACAATATGGGTCTTCCGATTATGCCATTATAAGCAAGTGGAAGATCCACGATGTTGAACGCGGGTTGTTTTTGAATCTCCTGTTTCCTGATTGTCGAATTCTATTTCCAGTTCTACTACTCCCATAGGCTGGATTGTTCCTCCACAGAAGCTGGTGATAGGGTTTTTAATGATTTTGAGATCAGTAACTGAGCCTCCCATAGCCTGGTAGGCGCTTTATGAGAGTGTGTTGACAACACTTCCCTTATTAATCAAAAGCCTTTTCACTAGAAAATTTTGGATGTATGCACTTATGACCAAGGCATCATTATGGGGATGTCGAGCATATTCTCCTTCTGGTCTGAATGCGATAGTTGGCCTTTGCAACTGGATGTCTTCTCTCTGAGATCGTTTCATCCTTTTTTCTTTAGGTGCTTCTCCTCCAATTATCATGTTAATGACTCCAGCCACTTCATTTCGAGCCTTTTTTATTTCAGACTTGTCACCATTCTCATCTTCAGAGTCTCAGTATCTCCTGTTTGTATTAGTAAATTTATCGAGTTTGCCATTTTGTATTAGTTGCTCTATAGTTCTTTGTAATTCTTAACAATTGTCAATGTCATGTCCATATTCTAGGTGATATTGACAATAGAACCTTCTATCTGCCATTGCTCTTTTGATAGGACTCGATCTTCTTGGCACGGGTATTCCCACCCCATTTGCTCTAATCCACATAAGGACTTGCGATTTTGAAGCATTCAGGGGTGTATAGTTTTCAATTTCCTTCCTGAATCCCCCTGCTGGGCTTCATACTGGGCCTCTGAAATAAGGAGGTTGGGCTCTAGGTCTCATTGGCTCGGATCTTTTTTCCCTTTTAAAGGGTGGTCTGTCATCATCCCGCCGTAGCCTTCTGTCTTCATCGAGTTTAATCAGTTTCATTGCCATAGACATGACTTTAAAGAAAGTTGCAGGTTCTTTAGTCATAATTTTATCTTTGAGCTTCCCTAATCGTGTCCTATTCTTTAGAGCCTCTATTGCCACTTCATCACTTAAATTCTCGATCTGCATAGCGACTTTATTGAACCTATCAAGGTAACTCCTTAATGACTCTGAAGCTTCTTGTTTGCACATTCTGAGATCATGCACATTCTTTGTAGGTGGAACATTAGTGATGAACTGATTTATGAATTTCTCAACTAACTCTTCAAAGGACAAGATAGAATTCTTAGGAAGTTGGTAAAACCACCTTTGAGCAGTCTTAGTGAGCGTGTTAGGGAAGATGCGGCATAGGATCCTATTGTTTACATTCTGAAGCATCATCTTAGTATAGAATGAGGAGACGTGGATGATTGGATGTCCTATTCTGTCAAATTGATCTAGTTGAGGTAGTTTGAATTTAGAAGGGATCTCAATTTTAACAATCTTGCTTACGAAGGGTGTTGTTCCTTCTAAGGCACATTCGTCCTCCTTTCTCGGCCCAGTCTGAGTTTTTTGAATTGCTTGCTTTACTCTCTGAACTATTTAGGAGTCATCTAAAGTAGGGTTGTTTGTGCTTGATCCTTCCGGATTTTTCTGAGCTCCTTTGTCTCCTCCAAGGGCACTCTGAGTTGCCACAGGTGGTATGATTACGATATTCTCTGAATCAGCAGTTTCAGGATTATTTTCTTGAATTAAGGCATTTAATTGTTGTTGCATGAGGACTATCTAAGCTTGGATGTTTTAAATCATCACCTCTTTATTTGCGGTAGGTAGATTAAGTGTTTGAGCTATTGTGTTGAGGTCTGACATATTGCAATCGGTGTTCCCAAAAGACTTGGAAAAGGCACAGAAGGGATAGGTCTGCTAGTATGATGTAAAGGAGAATAATAAAGAAAGCTTGTACCGGTGTTGCCCATCCATAGGTGACTCCAGAAAGAGGGATTTGGGATGACTATCCCCCATGACGAATAAGGGCCAATAGGTTAATTGGCAAGATAGGGGCGGACGGTTTGATGAGGAGAATGGGGGTTGATGAGTTGATAGATACCGGGGTGGAAGGGTTGATAGGAGCTTCTGTGCCTGAAGCTGCTCTTGGGGAATTAATCTGAGTATCAATAGCTGGTGGGCTTGATGCCATGGTGTGAACTTTACTTCTGCTCGGTAGGTAATAATGGCTTTACCTCAAAAGCTTCTCACATATGGTGCCACTTGATAACTTGATTCTGGGACCTCCGAGTCTGGGTCCTGCAAGTGATCAACAAGAGCAAGGTGAGCTGTGAGATTTCTCCCACAAACACTCTGATGCATAAGGCAGGGAGTGTAGAAAGAGAATTTAGAGAGAATATGAGCTTAAGAAAATAGAATAGAATAGAATGAATAATTTGAGGGGAGGGGAGGAGTAATTATAGGGAATGAGATGCTCAAACCTGAAAGTAATAGGATTCCTTTTCCTTATAGGATTTGTCCTTGTTTGAGGCAATTCCTCTTGATCTGGAAGTCCTCTGGATGTGAGACTCTTCCTGATGAGGAAGACTCTTTCCTACTTAGATTTGATTTTCCTTGTTTTGCAAGTTACTTTAATTTAGGAATACAAGTTTAGGAATATACCTGAGGGGTATCAGATTCTATTCAAGATAAAAAAAAAAAAAAAAAAAAAGGATAAGATTAGAGAAATTCTTGACTCCATTATGAGCATTATTTCTTAATTATTTAAATGAAAATTTTAGATTATATAAAATAAAAATACCAATTATGTAGATGCATGTGAGTTGCAACTATTTCAATCTAATAACTAAAATCAATGCAACTAGTACCATCTACACTTTTTGAGTCTGCTCATCATCTCAAATTCTTAAATTTGATACTGTGTGGATTCTATATAGCCTTCGATGATATACGTAATTTATTTTTGTTGTTTTTACATATTTTTTTTGGTAATTTTAGTAACTAATATTTGTAACTCATATAGAACTAATAAATAATGTAACTTTTTTGAATAATTGGGAGGTTAAGGGGAGTGAAAATCGAACCCATGACTTCACTTTATAATATTTATCACTTAAGCCACTAGGCTATAAAGGGAGGATATCAATAATGTAACTTTTAAAACAAATTAATGACAATTATATGTTTTGATTTTTCTTCGCCCCCTCTCATTCATTTATGTGGATATTCTGTTTGTCTCTAGTTGTTTTGATAAGATTTCTTTTGTATTTTCTTCTTTTTTATGTAATTCTTTTGTCACAGTCTCGGTTAGTGGGTTTTACAACTTGTTGATGATGTAGTTCTTCTAGTTGAGGAGGTTTCCTCCTTCTTTTCCTAAAAAAAAACAACTATGAAAAATCTTTCAAATATTTAAATTTTTTTTATTATACAGAATGTATTATATGGATGCTAAGATTTATAACATAGAAATACATAAATCATTTTTATTGCTTAAGTTTAATTATTTAAAGGTATATTAGTAAAAAAAATCCAAACTTTTGCGACTTTTGCAATTTAATCCCAACTTTTTAATTTTTACAATAATGTCCTAATTTCAAATTTTTTTTTAATGTTAGCCATTATTGAATCTGGTCAAAATTGAAATAAAAATTAATGATGTGGCACCTGAGTTGTCTTACCAGCACACCAAAGGGAAAGGGGGTCATCTATGTCAGCGAACCTTGGTTAGAACACCTACAAAGGGGGTCATCTGGTCGCTCACCTTTCAAATCGTACTTCCCCTTCATCAACCACTTCACTTGCATGACTTCTTGAGTCTCCAAAACCCTAACAGTACCTCATCCTTCGACTCTATCTTCTCTTCACTACCATGACTCACTCGTTCGCCTCCTCCTAAACTCAACAACACCAGCCCAAACCATGAGCTCAGACTCAACTTAGCAAATATTCCAGCTGAAGCTCGACCTGCTCACCGGTAACTCAGAGTGGGTAGTTATCAGAGAGAATGAAGAAGGAAATTCTAATAAAAATCTCTTAGCTACGATGTCGTACTTAGACATGCTTAATGACTCTGCAAGAAACAAAGCATTCCGTGAGGCCATTGACAAGACCATAACCAAACCTTCCCACGCTCTCAACATCGGGTATATTCGATTCGATTAAATTCTTTGTTTGGATAGCGGCATTTTTAAAGAACTGAAATCATCTTATTATTTATTCCAAACAAACAATGCCAATGGTTATTAATTAGTGACAATTTTGATTTATGGTTGCAATGATGAAACTGGGTTGCTGTCAATGATGGTTGCACGAGCAATGTCAACAAATCCTAATCATAAGGGAAAGGTAACAACTTACGAGTCATACCTTCTAATGGTGAAATTGATGTGAAATGTTTTGCACCTGAATGGTATGAGGAGAAAGATTGATGTTTTTAGTAAGCGATCGAATGAGCTCAAATTGGGTGTGGATATTGCTTCACGAGTAAATGTTTTGGTGGGTTTTGTTTTCTTCTACTCTAATGTTGTTTTCTTTGTTATGTTTTTTTTAGTTACTTGAAACATTTGTTTTACTTGCAGGTCAGTGATACTGGACTCATAGTTATTGGGTGAAGGGTTAATACCATCTCTGCAGCATACGCATGATATGCTACTTGTGGAAAATCCATCAACTGTTCCATATCGTGCAATAACTTATGGATAGGTGTTTAGCTACACCATCTCGCATTCTTTTTTTTTTTTATAAAAGAAGCTATTTTTCATCACTCCAAACAAATGGAGCCAGAGGTAGTGGAGAAGATGGTGTTGGTCTGGGTGATAGTAACGATGGCATCAATGAAAGAGGTGGCGCTAGCGGTGAAGGTGGGGATAAGGACGGTGGAAAGGGTGGAGGCGGTGGTGGTGGAGGTGGAGGTGGAGGTGGTGGAGGTGGAGGTGGAGGTGGTGGAGGTAGTGGTGTTAAGATTAAAATTGATGGTGAAGCTGAAAGATTTTGTTCTTGAGACTCAACAACAAGAGGAAAGATGAGCCCGCAAATCACAAAGATCAAAGTTGAGAACCGCATTTCCATGAAAAAATCAAATTCTTAAGACAATTAAGTCTATGATCAAAAGAATTTTAGACAAGTTTTGCATTTGGGTATGGACACAAATTCTTGAATTCCTATCCCTCCCCAAATTCAAGAATTTGGGTTTTTCAAGAATCAAGGACAAGGCTTTAATTTTGATATGCTAGATTAACTCCTCCGTTGGAAAATGAAAAATTCTTGTTTTCTTGTTCTTTGTAGGTGATCAAGAAATTGATTCTATCTCAAGACAAAACAATATAGAAATGGTTCTAACCAAGGTTCGCTGACATGGATGACCCCCTTTCCCTTTGGTGTACTGGCAAGACAACTCAGGCGCCACATCATCAATTTTAATTCAATTTTGACCAGATTCAATAATGGCTAACATTGCAAAAAAATTTTAAAATTGAGACATTTTGTAAAAATTAAAACATTGGGATTAGATGGCAAAAGGTCACAAAGGTTTAGATTTTTTTGACCAATATGCCTTATTTAAATGATGGGTCTAATTCTCATATTGAGTGTAATGTACTTAATGTAGGTAAAAATCTCTCAACTTTTAAAAAATTAGACAAGCAAAAAGTAGAAAATTAATACTATTTTAGACCAAATGTATAATTTCATCAGTAAATCCTATAGATTATGATTTGATATTGGAAAGAGGTTCATTTTTGCTTCTAACATTTTCAGCGAGCTCTAATGAGTTCTCTTCATTTTTTTTTCACAAATAATCACAACTTTTTAAAAAACCAACTATTTAAGCTCTTTATTTTAATAAAGCTATTAATTTTGCGACCCACTAATTTTAGTTAAATTAATAAAAAATTAAAACAGTTGACATTTCTTTTTCTCCATCAGCAATAATAATTTTTCAAAACCCCAAATTTTACCCCTTCAATCTCTCCTTTCTTTTTTTTCTTTCTCCTTCTTCTTTTCCCTTTGCCTTTTCTCCTTTCGGCTAACCATTTGCTGCCTCCATCCTCGCTGGGCAGCAGCCTTCTGCCGACCAGCCCCCTTCGCAAGCCGCTGCCAACACCCAGCAGCTAGTTGCCGTCGCGAATCAGCAAGCAGCCGAAGCTGCTACTGGTGTTGTCGCTGCGTCGGACGCAACCAACAACACTGCTTACTGAAGACGAGCAACAGCCTGCCTCAGCGTCACTACAACCCCCATCGACCGCCCATCCAAATGCAACAATCTTTGATGATAGATTTTGAATGGTTTTTGTAGATTGTTTATGTTAATTGATTTGAAAAGGGTTGAGATATCTATACCATCTCTGTTTGATTTTAGTAGCTTGAAATCATATTTTGTTAGCAGTATACAATGAGTCATTATCAGTTGTTTCAATAAGTTAAATTTGGGTTGCAGCTAAATGCTATAGCATTTACTTCAGGAATTCAACATTGTTTTTAATTGGTATAATTATTGAAATTAGCATGAACGATATGCTTTATGTTAACCATTCATAAGTGGGTGTGTTTGTTTAATGTTGAAATTAGCAGTACAGTTGATGGTAATCACTCGTCTTTTTCTTTCTTTTATTTATGCTATACGCCTTGCACGCACATTCAGTGTATTTTTGGGCTGTTAGAGAGAGCACATATAATAGTTTCATTTATTTGTTGCTGCTGATGTTGCGGTTGTTTATGGGTAAATAAGAAATGGTGCAGTTGAAATTGGAGCAGCGTGTAGAGATGTTGAATATATTTAAGAAGTATGAAAATGAGATATCAATCCTGGATGATTTTGAGTTTTATGAAGACAGAGAGAAAGCCATGCAAGAACGCAAGGCCAGACAGCAGCAAGTGGGCCTGAATGGCAGTGGGGAGAATGAGCAAAAAAATGCAGGTACATTAACAGGGGATTTCATGAAGAATGAGACTAAAGCGTGAATTGGGGGTAGCTTTCTACCATTGGAGATTTCATAAGATGGGCGAGGATGTTAAGTTTTATTGGACAAAAGAAGATGAGAAGAAGTTTGAAGCAATAGTGCGGCCAAATCCTTGTTTCTGGGATGAGCTAGAAAATAGTGTGTTTAAAGAAAATGCTGTGTTTTTTGCGCAAAAAAAAAAAAAAAGGTGTGTTTGAGATATAGAAGGAGACCTTTTGGTCAAATAAATATAAAATAAAGTTAATAAAATAAAAATTATATTTATTTGGCAAGGCCATTTTTAGTTATGTAAGCCTTACTAACGGGATATTTAACATCTCTGTTAGAAGGATGGATCAAATAGTTAATTTTTTAAAAGTTGTGCTTGGATGAGAAAAAAAAAAAAAGGAAGAGGACTTATTAGAGCTTGCAGAAAACATTAGGGGCAAAAATGAATCTTTTTTCTTTGATATTTAATATTTTTATTTTTATTTTAAATTTATTTAACTTCTGCAATATACATAATTGATGTGTTTTATAAATAAATGTTATTATGAACATAAGATACTCATACGAATTAAAATACTGTTTAATTAAAAGATAATCTAGTTGAAAAAATCTAATTTTATTAGGCTAATTCTACAGTTACTTTATTTTAAAAAAAGTAACATACTTTAATTTTTAGATCCAATTAAAAAATAACACATGGCATGTTTAAATAAAAAAAATATTAAAACAGATGTTAACCTGAGATATGTAGAATTAGCCTAAAATATTAAAAATTAATCACGTTAAATTTATGAATCGGTCAGATAATTTTTTAAAAAAATACAAAAAATAAAAAAAAAGTTCGAGGACAAGCAGACGGTGCAGACAACACAAGTTTGGTAATTTTCACATTGACTAGCAACATCTTACACACACAAAATGAAAAAAATGGGTTTATAATGAAATGAAATGAGCCGAAAAAAAAAAACGAAGAAGCTTCATTTGATGTTAAGTTAGGCCAACAAAATCAAATTTCAAGACGATTTTTCATAGAATAATCATTAATGTTGCGAATCTAATGGCAACACTGCTGTTGCATATTCGTAAAATATTAAAAAATCCCTTTTCTAAATCTCCAGTATTTGAATGTATCAATATAATTTTAAAAAAATTATCATATAACTTGTAAACCGCTACATGTATCATTATATTTTTTCATATATATTTATCTAATGGTGGGATAAGTTATGTTTAGGCATCCAACAATTCCATATTACAATCATTTTCTTCACCCTTTTCATTATTTGTCAAATATTGTGTTCTCAAGCATAAAAAAAAATTATTGCACCTAATCATGAAAGAAAATGATAAAATTTAAATATATATACATATATGTCATTTTAGTATATAGATTATAAATCTGGCTGCAAATATATATGATACA